>JAVYIG010015545.1:0-35407 GCA_035222895.1 Strongylocentrotus droebachiensis | reverse complement strand
TCACCCGTCAACACACAGATCTTCATCAATTTCTTCCCAAAACTACAATTAGTCAAAATTCCTTACGCTGTAATGGAATTAAGTTATGGAATGACCTAGACAATGATATTAAACTAAGTAAAACTCTTGATAAATTTAAAAAACTCTTGAAAAATGAAATGTTCTTGCAGTACAAAAACCACGCTCAATTAAATAATGAATAACTTGCTCCCCTTGTTCTTTTTTTTTTTTTTTGTTAATTTTTTTTTTTTTAAAAATATTTTGTATATAAATGTTTTGTAATACTGCAAAGCACCAGCGGGGGGGGGGGGGGGGGGGGGGGCGCATATAGTGACACAGTGTCGCTTGAAGTCGTGTCCTGTGTGCATCCTTTGCTGGTGCTTTGCTGTAAATGTCCTATCCTCATATACATGTAGGTCTTTATAATCTTTTTTCTTGTATATATTTTTTGTTTTCCTGTTATTGTTGTTTTTGTTAATTTTCTCGATATATGTGTCATGGTTGGTGCCCAATCACAAGTTTGTTTTCAAACTTCCTTAGGGGCTCCTAACCCCATGTTTTTATATTTTCATGAATTATTATTGTACATGTATCTTTTTATGGTTGAATAAATAAATTGAATTGAATTGTATTGGACTTTGCCTTGATTTCATTTTTTTAAAGTGTAAAAAATATAGTATACATGTATGAACAGCATTATCTTTGAATAAGATTACCATTAGAAAGTTTTTTTCTGTCTTTAGTTGACTTGATGTCAAGATGAGAAGAACAAGGAAATGTTCTCGAGATAGCTCTCAGGACTCTCCTGGGACTGACAATGAACGAGACATCATCTGGGGGGATTCCCCTCCACCCAGGCGGATCTGCCTATCTACTACACCAGGTAGGTTTCACATCAAGCTTTTAGCAATTCTTTAATCCAAGAAAAAACTTTGATATGTTGTTCAAATTTCAAAAACTAGTTCAGAAATTATTTCACCCTTGACAAGGTAATGAGTCAGCTTGAAAATTGAAAGCCATCCAAATCTTAGAAAAGGAAGGAAACACATTTCGCCATAGACTTTAACCAATACTGTTCTTTACCTTAATGTCTACAGTCAATGGTTAGATAGCTCAACCCATTTAAAAATATATTTATCATTTCTAATATTTTCAGGATTTTTGTAACTTTATTATGAGGTCTCTTTAATAATCAAAGGTAAAAAAAAATGTAAATTCCTATATCTTTGCTATTTGTCAATAGAGTTAATTTCGTCCTTTCTTTTGATAGGGAGGAGGGTAACCAGAGCTACTGCTGCTGAGCAAGATTTGACAGATCTCATCGAGTGCATGCATCCAAAGGTATAGTATGACATAGAAAATAGGGAAGAGAATGAGGGGATGATGGTAGAAGATGAAAAGTTACACAGATAAGTTCAGAGAGAGAGAGAGAGAGGGGGGGGGGGGGGGAGAGCTCTAGAGAAAGGGAAGTAGATAGAGAGTGAGAGTAAGGCGAAGTTGGAGGAAAAGGAACAGAAAAATGAGTCACTGGACACACTAAAAATAAGAATATTCTAGACATCTTATCTCTTGCTAAGGAAACTGGCAAGCAACCCAAAATTTAGCCAAACTTATTGGCCATATTGTAACATATAACTGGGGATCTGCTTGCTTATATCAAATCATTTATATTCTTTACTAAACGTTTATGCAAGCTTGAAGAATTATGAAGGGAATACGTACAATGTAACTAAGTAGAAATAGTTTACAAATCCTGTAAAATATCATGAAAGTCCATCATTTACTTTGAAAATATCATCATAATAGCTATTACGGGTAGATGAATAGTAAATATTCAACTATATCCTTGTCATTCAGCAGGAAAATAAGGAATCCAGCACCCCTCCCCTGCTTGGTCTCTGGATGAGGAATAGACAGGAACCTGATTCAGGCCAGAAGAGACGTAGGCCTGCCAGGTAATGTATACAAAAAGGCATCACATCATGCCAAGAATATCTTGATTTGTATATTTCTTGTACATTTTTGTAAGGAATATTTTACATCAAAGGGCAGAAATACATCTCATTTCTAGAATACCTACACTTACACACTGTATTCTTTGGGTCAAGGTTTCCTTTAAGAATCCCATCATTTTTATACATGATCAAGTGTTACTGAACTTGTGAATCAACATCCATTTTTAGAAAGGGGCTGTTCATAATACTAATTACGCTGCATGACATTTCCAAAGATGATCTATGATTCTTCCAGCCACTTGTCTTGGAGTATTCTCACTTCAAAAGTTTGAAACCTTATTTGACTCACAATATGATAATGTATTGTCCAACTTTTATACTCCTGAAATTCCTAAATGAGAGAATTGATTGAATCAGCAAAATATCCATCTTCAAACCTGTCTTATGAAATCATGTGTTTAGCAATGATATATGTTACTGATTTTTGTTCTTTTTATGTATATATTGTAGACTTGCAAGAAGAACAACTGGTAGGAAACTCTCCAGGATTGGTCTGGACAAAACTGTCCTAGATGACCTACGCATCTTGACAGAATGGACAGACAACCTTGCAGCAACTGTTGAGGAACCCTCCAGTCATCCTCAGAAAGGCGATGCAGATGCAAAGACAGAAGACACAACTGAGCTTGTGGGTGGTGAAGCCATGGATTATGATAATCTAGAAGAACTCTTTGCTGATGACGATGTGGCAAACAATGTGGACTGCAATAAGACTGAGACAAGGCAAGCGATGAAGGAGAAAAGGAAGAGCTCCAATTTCTCCTTTTCTGATGATCTCTGGGACAGTGATGACTGGTATGATGATGACTCCATTATCAGAATAGCCACTCAGGTGGAAAATGATGCCTTGACTAAGCAGATGCAACAGGAGAAGGGTAGGATAGAATCATTGAACTCGAATGCTGATATGATATCCCCTACTCAGAATGGATACGTTGTCAATGCCAAAAGCAAGATGTGCCTAAGTTATGATCAAAGTAAGACAAGTGTATGTAATGGTGTGAACTTGCACAGCAAAAACACCAATCTTTCTGTACAGACGACCTCTTCTGGGAGAATGGATAGTGGAAGTTCTATGCCCAGAGGTGCCAAAGGTGTCTCAAGGCCTACATGGACAACTCAATCAACAGCACAGGTCCCTGTCTCCAGGAACACATCCAAGGGATCGCAGATGCTCGCTCAGAAACCGGCAACCGTGTCATATAGGAAAGGTCCAGTGCATACTTCCAGATCCCATGCACCATCTGTGAACTCTAAAGCAGTCTCTACTGCCCCTATACCAAGTACATCAACTCATCAAAGTGCAAAATCTGTCAGCAATGCAAAGCCATTGTGTAAAAAGTACAGTGTATACACCAATGCCAACATGAATGTATCGAAAAGAACAGTGCAGAAGGCCCCTGTAAAAGCATCCTGTGCTCCTACAAAATGTATGCCTCCTGTGAAACAATCTGTAAACTCTGCATTACAGGCTGGTAATGTCCAAACCACTTGCACCAGGATGTCAGAAAAGACTGCACGAGTACCTCCAATGACTGATGCCATAAACGCAGCATCGGTTAAAGGTCAGGTGTTTAATGACAGCCTTGATGATTTGTTTGCTGGTGACAACAGTCTCCCTGATGACATGCTCTTAGCTCTTCTAGATAATGATTCTGACTTTGAAGAAATCACCAAGGAAGCACCATCAACTGTTCCTGTAGGGTCCGAAGACAGTACTCAAAAGCAATTTTCAGGAGACTTGACTGGAAACATTGTGGGTAATTCATGTAAACCCACAGTAACCAAGACACCAACTCATTCAATGAGCACTAGAGCACAGTATTCTTCAGAAGGAACCTCAAAGTCAAAAGGCAGTGATGCTTGCACAACAAGCAAGTACGGTAGCAGGAGTTCTACACCAAAGAACCAAAATCAGTCAACAATCACTCAAGCAGTGGGGACAGCACGCTCTAGATTGACCAGATCAACCGCTCAAAGTCCGGTAACTAAACAGCCCATTAATAACCATCAGACAGTGGCATTGGATAGGAAGAATGTTGGTGTGGAACCTGGACAGGGTCGTAGGAGTCTTTCACAGCCTGTCCCACCAGCTGTAAAAGAAGGTTAGTGATGCCATCATATCCTATATATGTACATGTACTTATTCGTTGTTATCCATGATAGACACATTTTGTCAGTACCAAAGTTTATGGGAGCTGGATATTCAATCTTTTCAGGCTTCATATTTAAAATGTAAGTGAGGACTGCCAACTGACTAGGTTCTGTTTTCAGTCTTTTATCTGGATGAATGCAACTGATCCAGTTTTACATCATAGCCAGACCTCACATTATTTGACTACGAAGTTTGAACATGTAATTCATTATTTATTGATATCAGTCTAAAACAAGTGTCACAGGTATGCTCTGTCAAATATATATACTTATGCATATTTCATTGAATGGAATCTCAAACTTGAGTTTTTTAGTGCTTACCTTTCCTCAAGGTACACAGTCCGTGTGAAATTACCTTCTTTAGATGTTTCTATATAAATATATATTAATCTTCAGGGACAGTCTTCATGTAATTTATGCCTAGTCCAGAGTTCTTTTTCTGATTTCCGAAACAAAGTCGCTCTTAGGTCTTAGCTCCTCTTTGTTATTTTTCAGTGCAAGATCTTATTTATGATACATTGTTTATATGACTTTCTAGGTGGTGTGCCCATGCAGAGGGGCTGCAGTCAACAGGAGATTGAGCAGAAGAGACAAGCAGCTTTGGCTAAGCGCAAGAAAAGCAAGTTTCGGGTTAGTCCTACTGCATAATAACAGGTACTTGTAATGTGGTGGTACTGTCATATTGATCACTCAGCTCATTAAAAAGAAAATTGCAGGGAAAATCAGTTTCATTTATGTTTTTATGAACTGTACACAATTTTCCTGGGAATGATATATGCATGCACAGATGTTATTTTTCCCCTCTATATCTGGGCCCTGTCTTACAAAAGTTACAAAGAGTTGATATTAATTGCAATCACAACTCTTTGTAAGACAGGGCCCTGGTGTACGGTAACATCATTTTCGATTTTTCATACATGTATGTACTATTTGATTTAATTCATTCTTTTTGTTAATGTCAACTGTATTTTAGGAAAGCTGTCTCGAAAATGCATTTCAAGATCATTTCCTTAAAGTTTTCGTATAGTTTTAAAACTTGTTTGTAAATGAGAACTGATGTACAGTATTGCTTGAAATAAAGTAGACACTCTCACACTGTGTCACGTGTGACTGCATGTATTATTCAATATAATTTGGTGTTAGGGTGTCTACTTTAAGACAAAAATTAATTTGCATTTACTTTGAATAGAAAAAAATAGGACCAATGAATACTAATTTAGGTGTACTTGTATACAATTCTTCAAACTTTGAAGGATTATTTTGAAAGAAAGACACATTTTTTTGTAGTTCTTACTGTATAAATATAGTGTTCATGAACATGATGTAGAATTCAGAGAAAATATGAAAGTTATGTGATTCTATAGTTTCTATAATGATTATACTCAGAAAGACAAATACATGTAGCTTTCAAATGAGTTAAATGAAATATTTATTAAGAATGTTGTACAATCTTGGAAAAAAAGAGAAAGTATAAGCTGGATATTTATTTGTAGTTACATTGTATATGAATTAGGATCATGGAAAGGAAATTGATGTTCAGTCTGTGTATATTTGCTATTAGCTATTAATGCAAAAAGACAATGATACATGTAATTTTTTGGCTTGCCATGCCTTGATAATGCTGTTCTGTATATAAGGTACCCATTATAAGAGCAAGCTGTACATGGTTTATGCAAAATAGGGACTGGAAAGAAAAACCATCCAGTTGTTCAGTTCTCCAATTTTTGCATGTCTTTATTGCAGTGGCGACTAATAACATGCTTCAGCTGTCTAAAATAACTAACACGTAATATGCAACATTCATTCAGGGTTATGGCTATTGAAATAACAATACCTTTACCTTGTACAGTTGCAGATGAATGCAACAGTTGGTATCAAGGCTCTTGCAAATATAGAAGCATCCATAAAGTTGAATGAATTTGTGAACTGGTCTACAGGTATGTGAAGGAATTATAAAGCCAAAATAAAACAAGACACCCCTTATTACTATGAAAAGAAATTTACTTATGCTATGATTATGGTTATGTAGCGCGGACATTACTATACAAGTTATTTATAGATCATTAGATTGTACAAAGATAAGCAATAGAATTTATTTCAACTTTTGTGTCATCCACTGAAAAAGAAAAAGTGACTACAGAAATGATACATTTCATTAACATTAATTACTTCTTTTTTTCTTCCCTCCAGAAATGTTGGAAATTCTGATAAACATGAGCAGGGGCTATTTTTTGTTTGTTCTCTGTGCTTTATCAAAAAACCAGTATTAGTTTTTATGTTTTAATTCTAATACAACATTTCGTTATCATTATTAGTATATTTTGGGATGGGAATGATACTTGTTTATAAATTATTTAGGGCATCATAATATCTTTAAAGTGAACAGTTATTTGGTGAACTGAAAATTAAGTGTCCATTTTGCTTTTCATCCCAAATGTTGTGGATGTAAGATAGTTATAAAATGTAGATTATTGGTATCTGATTTTTCTGATTTGCGAATGGAAAATGTTAGGACCTTGTGTTGCATGTACCAAAAGATGTTTGGATAAATTATGTATTGCCTATGAATATTTTTGCTTTCACGAATACTATTCTTTCCTTATGTTTTTTTTTTTTTTAAATCATTTTGCAGAGTGAAGGCAGTAAGTTAATGATTAAATCATGACCTGTTTATACTTATTGTACTTGTCACAAGACAATGAGGGTGCAACCTATGCATTTACAAATACTGGTATTTAAGACAGCTGATTGACTATCCATAAGTAGTAATTGATACAACTCTCTTAATGTCATGTACAAGATGGACAGCAATACTGGTACGTTTTTTATCGAGAAGAAAATAACTTTGTTGTATGTCAGCTAACGCCAATCATATTCTATAAGGCAATATAACATTCTACAATTAATGTTGTATGCCCTGTCATGCATAAATATCCAGATTATTTGATATAAACCACTAATTTGCTAAGTACGGTTAGTGTAAATCTTGGGTTGATAATTAATTGTATTTGCTTACTTTGACTATGATATTGGACTGTAATTTGCGCATCTTACTTTATTTTTGTTGATTGGTTAATGATATATGATATATGATTACATATAGAAAATACACAATAAAAAAGATACACTTATACATTGTTTGCGTTTTGAATTGTTTTCCATTACTTTGGGTCAGTCAGTGGAAAGAGTGCAAGGCTTGTCCCGTATGTGTGATGTGATCACAAGTGAAAATCAAAACAAGGAAAATTACATCACTTTCAATGCATGAACTTAAAATTACTAGTATTCTTTCTCCTTCTCTCCGTATTCACATAGAATTGACGTTGAATATTCAAGTAATAAATACATGATATCTTGCAAATTATTTTTGTAAAAGATGTATGAAGGCAGTGTTATTTTGGCTAATCTTAACGCCTGCTTCTGCATGATGAAAATTTCAGAATTATTTAAGCCAGTTTCAGAATTAAATTTCATTGCCAGAAATCAATCTTAATTTGAGAGGTGAAAGCACTCCTAAAAGATTAAAATCTGCAGGACGATAAACAAATTTCTACAGTACTAATGACAAACAAATAATTCATTCAAACAATATTCATTCATCGAGTTGTCTACAATTTTATTACAAAGTTCATCACATCTCTAATGAAGAAAAAAGAATGACCCGACAAAATATACAGGCCTTCGAACAGAAATCTGTAAACGACAGTATTTCTGTTTTTGGTGGAAAGAAAGGGCAATACAAACTCAAGACAATGCAGAAAAGGTATAGCTTGCATCTAAATATGGTGGAAAAGAATGACAAAATATACACCTTTATTTTGTGGTGCAGTTTTCATGTACTCTGATCAATGTGACCTTATAGATATTTGAACACTGCATTCGTTCTGTACAAAATGAAAGATAATTTACACTCCCCATCATATATTGTTACAAACAGCCTCCAATATGATAAATCGGTACATGGTCGTATCCAATTAAATTAACTTGTGATTCTATATCACAAAATTCAAGAATTCATAAACATTGCAAATGACTCTAATGAATTATTCCTGTTATTAGAGAATACATGTAGTTACTGATCATGAAATTTTAGTTTTAACTTGCACAATTGTTTCCCACATGCCAGTTCTATGGATATGTACTTCAAGGTACATATATTGAATTCATAAAGGTGGATTAAATTCAGCTAAAGCTAAAGTTAATAGTAACAGTGTCTTTCCATAATGAACAAATCTTCATTATTTTGGATAAAAAGTGTGAATTCAAATTTCATGTCTGTTCAGCATTATTTTCATTTGCAAAACAGTCGAGATGAAAATCACTACCCTTTTTACTCGTTATCAAAGCTCACTTTTACATTATTTCAGCTAAATAATAGTGAAATAAAACTATCACTAGGGCACATACCAAATAATGAACAACAATTATTCATTTTAAAAAGATACACTGATTTATGGAGCGCAATTTGTCAAGTTCGTTACTTGATGCAACTTATTGTAATCCTGTGACAAAATAAATAAGCAAAATGAATCCACTCAGGAAATGAAAATGAGAAACTGATGTGTTGACATGATTTTGATTGTTAATTTAATTACAGAATAATTTGTTTGTTTATTTTTGTTATTTAGGATGTTGACAATTGGCGCTCCATAAATCAGTGAACTAAATCTGCCCACTTAACCCCAGTGTAAATTTATGCAGACCAGCCAATATCATTTTGACCAGTTTAATCTATTTTTTCAATTGTTAGTTTGGACATTGACCTAAAATTCTTGGGGAGAAAAGTCTGAATACAGATGGAGGTGCATGTAACAGTTTTAATTTATCAAGTGGACATTTTACAAAGGCCTTTTCTTTGGCTATCAAACTATTTGTCTATTGTAGTCTAGAGGCCTCTGGGAAAGTAAAACTAGCTTAACCTCTCATTTTAAGGATGATCATAACCTTGTGTGATTTTACATACCTGACATATATTTCATCGAACAGTATGGCATAGGAAGAACAATGATAATGGACCACATATTATAAATACAATATTTACTAGTAAAGCTATTCGCAACATCAGTTCAAACTTCTCTAATCCTTATGCATAAGGAGAACTAAAGCAGAGCTAGCTATATGATATACAATATTTAATGTTGGTTGTTCAGCATCCAATGAATAATTTTACTAGGGAGTCTACATGTAATAAAAGCATCCCATTAGAATTTGGAAGAATTAAATAAATATTCAATAAGGGTGTAGGAGAGAGAGAGAGAGAGAGAGAGAGAGAGAGAGAGAGGGAGAGAGGAAGATTGAAGAAGAGAATGAGAGAGAGAGAAAGAGGAAGAATGAATGAGAGAAATTGAGTATAAGATAAAAACAGTGGTGGAAGTAGCAAAAAAGGTGAAGGGGTAAGAAAAGAGAGGAAGAGAGAGAAGAAGACGAAGAAGAATTGTGCAACAGCCGAGGTGAACACAAAACAAAAAACTTCCTTACATCCAACATTAGATTTTACTTGAAAGCACGCATCAATGACCCCAACCTTGCTTACACTAGGGTTATAACATATACAAACACAAATCCCAGTCGTAGTTCATTGTATAAACACCCCCACAGAGCTAAAAATACAGAGATGGTCCACTGTGTGTGCTTCTTCTTCAATACAATATCCAGAGAGGTAGTAACCTTAGCAAGAGAAAACTGTAGGCTTACACTGTATAAAGGCCCTATACAGCATCACAGAGAACCAGGATGGAAACCACATATAAATAATTCAAAGTACTTATTTCATTAATGAATACTATTACACGATTTTGATTTAGTTTGAAAATTAATTTATCCCTATACTTTCCAACCTGAAAAGTGGGTTTTCCATTCTTAAATATTCTCTGCCAAATTAAGTGAGCATTTCAACTTGACATCTCTAGCCAAAGCTTAGACCTCCAATCTTCACCTTTTTTATGACAAGTTATAATTCTGGATTATAAATATTTACTGTGTTTTAAAATGACATAATATTTCCCATTTTACATACCAATTAACAACTACCTCATGATGGAAAACATCAAACATTACAATGGAACCATGATTGTTTTTTGTTAAATAACCTTTGCAAGTGTAATTCATAGAACAATTCCAATATGGAATTCAAATTCAATATTTCAGTAGACAGATGGCTTTAAGTCAAATGATGGCATTTTGTTTTAAATTCTAAGCAATGAGTATACTGCCGTTGGAGCGTAACTAAAAGTTAGATATACCCTGAGCCCCATTTATGTATGTTTTATACCAACCTCCCATTATTCCCATCTTCACATTTTCCTTTCAAACAACATTGGGCTATCCCAAACCCTCAGCTGCTATCATGACAGAAAACTGGAAAAACTTTGGCGTACAATGTGTCACTTCCCATGCCATAGCAAAATGTGGACTATGATTGTAATCCAAGATCAAGAGTATAAAAGTAGTCTTGCTGGAGTCCATGACATGATTATGTCAATACAATTAAGAGTGTGTGCATGCACAAGGGGATACATAAATAATGATGGAGAGAACTAATTAATTTGATCACTTATCTCCTTGAACACTACGGCTCTGTTGCATGAAATTCCGCATCAAACTAGGAACCTACTTTCCTTCACAAGCGAATCTGGGTTCATAAATAGCACTGTCCTGAAAATTGCCTTTTTTTTTCTTCAAAGCAGGAGGTCTCCTTCAGGAGGTTTTTCTTGAGCTAGACCTTCTCCTTTTTTGGACATGGTTCTCCAGCACCATCCCCTCCTCCAGAACTGTCATCCGCTTTCCTCTTTGTAGCCACACCCAAAACAATTCTCTCGGTTGGCTTTGAGAAGGCCTCCAATTTCCGCTCCAGGACGGCCAATCTCTTGTCCTGTTCCGAGATGCGTTTCTCTTGCTCCGTCACCCTCAGGTTCTGCGAGGCCAGCCGACTGGACAGCTCGGTGGTCAGCTGCTGCTGCTGCGTCATCTTCTTGTTCTGCTCGTCGGAGATCTTGCGCATCTCCTGGAGCTCAGCCTTGCAGGACTGGAGCTCTCGTCGGTGGGTGTTGAAGGAGGCAAGGGTGGCTTTGTACTGGGAGTGGAGCTTGCTGAACTGCTCTCGGCTCCCTGAGGGAACCGAGAGTGAGGAGCTGACCTTCAGACTTCGACCTGATAGGGCTTAAAAGAGAAAACAAAGAAGAAATTAATCAATACTTTGCTTATAAGTTATAATAAAAATAATGACAGTTGCTTTGATATTTACATGTACAGTGGAAAAACCATCAAATGCAGGGTTGTGCATACATGAAGAATATACCTTGACTTTAGAAGACAAAATTATATTAAATGACAAAAGATGCTTTTAGTTATATTTGGATGGTTGTTGTCTTTCCTTTTTTATTTAAAAACATAAATGTTTACATCCAAATTTTTATATTTTGTAGATGCATATTATGGAATGTATGTTTGCAACTTCTTTCCACTTTATGAACAAAATATGTAATAAAATGAACATATTCTAATGGAGATCTATGACTCACTTGAAAGTGTATGGTTGCCCAGGTTAGAGGGACGGACTTCGACACCTGACTTCTTCTTGAGGTCAGGGACAATCTTCTCATCAAAGTGCTCCATGGCCATAGAGGAGAGATCCCTCAACTCCTGCAGGAGCTCATGTGTAGGCGGGGGAATCTTGGTGAATTTCACTAGGTGGAGTACCTTAAAAGCTTCATCAATGACCTGGGAGTATTCCAAAATGAATGAAAAGCAGATATGAACAGAGAAAATTCAGATTTCAGATACATGTATTACCATCTCGCATTTGGTATCCTCCAATGATCGCATAGGACCATTTTCATCATGCGTCAACTTTGACCTCTCAATGAACTATTGAAATATTGATGCATCTTGAGCACATTGAGTTGTGAATATGTGCATTGCAAAAATATAAAATATAAAAACAATTGAAATAATGTGCCCTTTTCTTCAAAGGATAAAGTATTCATTTCTACATTTTAGAAAATCAAGGCATGATATCAACAGAACCTATTTCACCTTGACATCTCAACATATATTGAAGGGGCTACACTCTAAAAAGGATCAGACTCCACCTTAGTTAATTAATTCAATTAAAAATAAAAATCAAGAATCGGTTTATTGTTGTTTTTCTTTCTTATGTCTGTTACATGTCCTTTTCTCTCAGCACCATGAGCACCGGAAGGTGGACCTGTGCGCTATACAAGTAGCCACTATTATTTATTATTATTATTATTATTTATTAGGGATAAAGAAGTACCTTTCCTGGTATGAAGCAGCAGAGCTGTAGGTCAATGTACTTTGTGTAGGTCATGGCGAGCAGGGACAACCTCGTCTCAACTGCAGAGAGGATGTCACAGTGCCTTGCTAGGGGGTGCATCCTACGTTCCGACTCCCTGCGAGGTAGCTGGGCTTTGAGCTCCTTGGCACACTGGCCGTGGTAGCGGTCAAGCTTGGAGAAGCCTTGGTTGAGCACCTGCTGACCGATGAAGTTGAATCTTGCACATAGCTGGACGTAATAGGATAGCAGAAAGAGAAGTAGAAGAATTGAAAGTGTAATATACTATATGAAGAGTGAGTAATGAAAGTGGGGTGTTGTTATGAAATAATTGGGTGGTGATGATGTTATGGAAGGGAAGGGATAGAAGAGATTTTATAAAATGAATAAAAGGAGAGGGGGGTGGGGATAACATCCAAGAGTAACTTGTCTTTTGGAGTGCCATTCTTTAAAGTCTACCTTTAATAATATTCAGCATAATACAGTAAACATGTTTATAAAAACTGCTCAAGGGAAACAAGAAAAGTGATCTTTATGTACTGGTCCAATTAGTACCCATTTCATCGACAAACACAACTCAGGGGAAAGAGAAAGTGTGGACTTTACAGACAGGTGCTCTTCATACAGGCGAATGCATGCCCAATAAAAACTGTGCAAAAATAATGTAGTGTTAAATATTTTCCCCCTTTTTTAATGCAAACAGAAATTTTTGTAAATATTCACAACTGACATAACTGAATCATATATATATGCCATTAAACTTAAACAACATGTCAATGGCAATGACAACAACAAAAAATAAAACTAAATCGAAAGCTTCAGTTTCTGATATTGACGCTTGTTCCACTGAGAGTCTGAGACTATGTCTGTATCCATTGACTGTCTCTATAGAGCTCTATACAGAGACATCAATATCAGAGACTGAAGCTTTCGGATTAAAAAAAACATGCTCAGACAAGGCTGTGCACAACAGTGTAATGAGGTATCCGAGTACACTCCCAGGCTTACAAGCGAATATTCGGACGCCATGTTTTTTTATAATTTTTTTGAATTTTTTTGAATTTTTTGATTTTTTGTATTTTTTTTTTGTATCCCAGTATCGCCAAAAACGCATGCAATTTTACTTCGAGTTGCAGTTGAAGGCGCCGATTTAATAATAATAATAATAGTAAACAATGCTGTTTTAAAAACCAAAGATGGCAGAATAATCCATTGTCCTCCGAGTCCAAACAGAAATCCGGACATTTGGTCCCAGTTTCTGAGTGTTGAGTTTGACAGTGCTTGAGTTGGGAAACATTTTTACCGACGGTACCATGCCAGCGGTCGCTGCTCTCCCTGGAACGGGTAAGCATCAGCCTGGACAGTTTTTTTTTTTTTTTTGCGGCCGAATATTCGGGTACAAGAAATTGTACCCGAGTAGTTGTCAACCGTGCGTCGCAGCCTTAACTCAGACTTTGTTGAAAAGACTTGTCTAAAATCGAAGATCTTGTCAATGAGCCTGTATAAGCTGATATTGCAGGCTTGCACACTTTTGTCCCACGAGCTGAGCTGAGCAGCTCTCTATAGAGACTAGACATACATGTAGCTTACTTACTTACTTTACTTTAATACACGGTCCGCTCGAGTGGCTTCGAATTTTAAGTATGAGAGAGGGCCTACTTAACTTAAGAGCAACTTAACTTCAATGGCAATGCCAATACGTAATATTACATGAACACACTGATAGTGATATGACATGCTTTAAACAGGTGACACACTTCACAAATAACCAACGCACACATGGCATTGCACACACACAAAATAGAAAAATCAACGAACATTTCAGAATAAAAATGAGAATTTTTCAAAATTAAAAAGTTACGTAAGAAGTGAAATACTTAACCTTTTGCCTAGACCGAAAGCTTCAGTCCCTATAATCATCGGTTGTTCCACTGAGACTACGTCTGGCTCCACTAGACCTCGGTTATAGGGACTGAATGACTGCCTATGCCAGCCTGTGTTGAAGATATTCGGCTAGATTTTAGCCGTTAGGCCCCTCCCACAAACATGACAAACTTGCCACGGCCGTATTGTTATGCCCCCAAAATCCCCCGAAATGTCATTTTACCTCGTGAATATCCAATTTTGAATTAGGCCTAGGCTATAATACATCGGTTCCACTTACTAACTTGATTGATATAATCCGTTTAATGGTCCCTTTTAAGGAAATTATGGGTCAAAATCGACCTCCATGTTGAAAATCTTGCAAGCCGTTTTAAACTCTCGCTGCCGTCAATCTCATCCCTTCTAGTCTACGCCGAAGGCAAAATGATTATGAAGGAAAAACTGTGCGCCATCTACACGTTCGTAATGGCGTTATCACAGTTTTTCCTTCATAATCATTTTGCCTTCGGCGTAGACTAAAAGGGATGAGATTGACGGCAGCGAGAGTTTAAAACGGCTTGCAAGATTTTCAACATGGAGGTCGATTTTGACCCATAATTTCCTTAAAAGGGACCATTAAACGGATTATATCAATCAAGTTAGTAAGTGGAACCGATGTATTATAGCCTAGGCCTAATTCAAAATTGGATATTCACGAGGTAAAATGACATTTCGGGGGATTTTGGGGGCATAACAATACGGCCGTGGCAAGTTTGTCATGTTTGTGGGAGGGGCCTAACGGCTAAAATCTAGCCGAATATCTTCAACACAGGCTGGCATAGGCAGTCATTCAGTCCCTATAACCGAGGTCTAGTGGAGCCAGACGTAGTCTCAGTGGAACAACCGATGATTATAGGGACTGAAGCTTTCGGTCTACCTTTTGCCCTACTTTAAACGATGCTGAAAAAATCGTAACAAATGGATTTGACTGAAATACCATGATTTTGGTATCGGATCAAACGGAAAATCGCAAGCTAGCTTCTTTCACAATATCTTATAGATCTAGGTCTACTAAGCATTGAGTGAATGAAAGACAGTGATAGCCAATAAGAAGGGCCCTTGTCGGCACCAATTTAGTAAAATGAGACTGCGATTCGTCAAGATCGGATGAACAATTTGCGCATGCGCCTAAACACTAAATGTAACTAAGCTTAAGTTCTACGTGCATGAGAATGATTTCATATCAATATCATACTCATTCTTTTACTACTAGTAATTAGACCTAGTACTAGACATAGATCTAGAGTCTAGACTAGATCTACTCATAGTCTAGATCTAGAGTTCATATTTCATGTTTCAGCAAAAATTGTCGAGATACTAACCCCAACAATCGCCCAGCCTGCAATCGCCCCCCCCCCCCCCCCCCCCAAGGCCCCAACCCCCAGCCCTGCAGGCCCAACAGCCATCCCCGGCCCGAACAGAAGCGGAGCTGAGCCTGAGGCTCGCATCAAAATCGTCGAGGCCGCAAGGCTGGCCACAGTCTACTCATTTAATATTGTCCCACATGCTTTCTTTCATGTCACGTTCAACTTACCGACCGTACTTGACTGATTTGTTCGTAGGATAAATAAGATAATAGGTGACTGAGTACAACATCGGGTACCGTCTGGAGATTCACTTGATATTCATCGTTATAGGATGACGACGAAGATGAAGGTGTATTGTCCGCCATCTGAAAGATATTTACCGTACGTTACAAGAATAGAAAATTTGTTCGTTTTTTTTTATTTCGATGACGTCACCATCATTGATAATAAAGAGTATGGTATGCGATATAGTATTACTTTCTTTTACATTTTTAGTCAAGATTTTATTGGGATGCGATTGGCTGCTCTATCTTTACAAAATTCATGCCCATCGCCTGCACTCCATACCCTCCAACTAAGGATTTTATAACATTTACAGCAGCCTACTACTTTGAATGCGATAAACTCGCTGATCTCTGAAAAGCGGAGGAACAACAACAGAGAGATACTCGATAGTGAATGAAATATGGTCTGAAGAATCTTTTAAATCGATTAAAACAAAAACAAACAATAGGATCAACCACAGAAGTATCAAATTTTTGTTTCTGTTATGAAATGTTCTTGCAAATATATTATAATGATAGCGATTTATAGGTGAACGGCTCGTAAAATACCTCATCTGTTAATTGAGAGCCAGAGGGAATAACTTGACCCTTGGATGGCTATGAGTTAATGCCTTCTGTCTCGATCCAAACAGACGATTCCTCACAACGAACAAAGATATTCGAACCTTATATTCTTTTGAAGAAAAAAGATGTATGTAATTTGGTTTACAACAAAAATTTCCCCACCGCAGCTCCACTGTGATCATAATATATGTACGTTATATAACTTGGAAACTGATAATATATTGATTCACTTTTTCAGGACTGTAATTAATTAGCGTTATTTCTTATATGTTGTTATTCTCAAAGTATTTAAAAGTTTATCTTACTTGTGCTTTATCTTTCTTTATATTTTACTGTGATTATTATATATCTTTAATTAAATGTAAAAGTAATTAAAACTGACTTTATAAAATTGTAAGTATAGGACAGGCGCGGATCCAGGATTTCTTAGGGGAGGGGGCCCAACTTTTTTTTTTGCTCCCCAAAATTTGAAAATTGCGCCGGCCGAAAAGTCGCTCAGTGGGGGGGGGGGGGGGGGGTAGACTGGTATAGGACCCTATAGCTCTTGTAATAAAAAAAACTATTCAGCTTTCATGGGTAAATGGGTTATCCTCTCAAGTTATTATTAATATTATTTTTATTTTTTATTTTATAACATAAGTATAATCTGTTTATTTGCGTTACATTGAACTTGACTAATAAATACAACATAAAATCGTCCACACCATCGTCATCTTCATAAATACGTCTACAAAGAGCACTCCATAGCTAGCTCCATGCATTACACTGATGCAATAACGTGTCAACACATTTTCCCATTTAATTCAGTAGCAGCTGACAATTTCGCATTTGGATCTCGTTCTGGTAAGGAATTATATTTTAATTTAAATGTAATCTAACATGTTATGATACAATTTATTGGCCTCTCTTGCATGTGCAATAAGTTTGTACAACTACAAGTTAACAAGCCTATACATTTTTAACGAAAAAGCGATGTTCTACAGACTGAGGCTGAGCTGCTAGCTGAGCTGAGTGAGACCATTGTTGATCATGTTGATGTGTGAATGATGCAATGTCTGATTATTAATTTATGATTATGAGAGAGATTCGGTTTCAAAGGAAATGAAACCTGTTGATATATGAAGAGAATCTAGAGTAAGATGAAGACATTAGACTAGTGGAAAACCTGGGGAATAGGAGGCTGGGCCAAAATGTATCATTTAAACAATAATTATGATCATGAAAAAAGGTTAGCTAGTTGAAAAAATTGAAAAACAAATCGCTCTTCTTAAATAAAAAAACTCCATGTTTATGTCACCACTAATTAATTTAGGAGCGTTTCATGTTTTCCTTGTCATTACATTTATTATCTATTCTCCAAACAAAGGGATTTCCTTCCATTTCATCATATTCATATTCATACAACTGCACTAGATTATTGATGCAAACAAATGAAACAATAACAATTATATAGGGTCTAGCTCTTTCCACCGATTTCATCATACATTGTTGTTACTGTTAGACTTTACTTCTGATATATAAATAGAGTGTGTCTTGGAAGCCACCATATAGCAAGCTGGTCTCATCTTTTCAGGTTGTTTACTTTCACAAAATGTAAATCGTAGCTAGTGAAATAGTGGCATTTCCTGTCATATTTTACATTTCACTCTTAGTTTGTGACTCTGAATATTAAAGAGAAGTTTGCCTATTACAGATTTTGATGTTGGGTTTTCTGCAAGCATACTGAACATCAAGTCATCAACCAAAGAAATGCTGTGGGGGGAAATTGAGGATTGCATACTGTGTGCATATTAACATTATATTTTAAGATGTACATGTAAGACTGTTTAGGTGTTCTCTTACTTTGCATGCACTATGGGAATGGTTCCAGGTTAAGGTTTATGCTTTGCCCAGGGACTCATGAGAAATTCAAAAGTTTTACATTTTGAATCAATTTCTTTTATCAGCAGGCAGAAATATTTTTAGTTGTAGAATTGTAATGACCTTATTACGATACAACTTATTTTCTATAAGTACAAGACAATTTAACAAAACATGTCTTTGTTTAACATCTACATCTAGTATTGAGATGTCTGGTGAGACAGAAGCAGTCAGTGCCAAGATGGAAGATTTGAAAGTAGGTGAGACAAGCCAGGCTTCCGAGCAGAACAATGCCGCAGAGGATGGGGACAAGGAGGATGTTGTTGACCCGTGGAATGTAGCCACATCATCCAGCAAAGGAATAGACTATGACAAACTCATTGGTAAGTTTATGAATGTGTGGATTCTATGAACCCTTCCTGTGCCATGGGTTATAAATATCACCTGAGAAGAAAGAATTATGAATTATATGTTGGATTTAGAATATTCTTTTCTTTTTAATTTCTGAAATGGCATTTGATACATATATTTGAAGTATTTTTTTCTCTCATAAAAATATTCTGAATGCCCATTTTACCAACAAAACAAAAAATTCAAAGTAGTTAAGCAAGTGTACATGATCAATATTTTCAATTTGGAATTCACAACAATATGAAACTTGGTCAATATAAGAACTCATCTCTTCTTGTTCTGTGGAGTAGACAGCATAGGGTTGGGAGAAATTATTTGCCTATTGAAAGTGAAACTTTAGTTTTTATATTCTAGTGACCAAATAAAATTTAGTATGTACAACTTTTTTATAATCTTAATAAAAGTCATCTCAGATGACAGTAATAATAACTGAATCAAATTGAATTTGTATTTGTTAAAGATCTGTATGTTAAACAAGTTGAGATTTTGAAGTCCTTGATATAATCATGTTTTTGTTTGTTGTTGTGTGATGGACAGTTAGATTTGGGAGCACCAAGATAGACGATGCATTACTGGAGCGATTTGAGAAGATAACGGGTCACAAGCCACATCACTTCCTCAGGAGAGGAATCTTCTTCTCTCAGAGGTGAGTGATTACTGGAAAATAGTAGCTCCAGCCATTTGCATGAAGTCACTAATCCAAGTGAAGTGTGATATGTTCATGTACCTGTACAGTATCAGAAAAGACGGTGTGAGAAATATTGGATCAAAAGCTCCTCACAAGTATTAAAAAAAAAGAAAATCTGAAAGCTTCTCTTCCTGCTATAGTGACTTTGTACAAGTCTGGCTGGCAATTAAGAAGTAAAAAAACATTAAGTAAGAGTCATGCCCTCTATGAATATGGCATTCTTAGCCATGTCCTTCATAATTTGTTGAAACATTAGTGACCCCCCCCCCCCTCAAAAAATAATTCAAAAAATAAAAAGAACTGATCATCCAAATTAGCCTGCCTCTTCCCTCCATGGATTCCTGATCAATGAGCAATGTATTTTTATATTTCTTCTACAATTGTGCATTATTAATTTTAAAGCTGTTTCTTCGAGGAACTATTGATTTTAATGTTAAAGATGAATAATTTGCATAATATTCTTTTTTCCATTGATTTTACAGAGATCTCCACCTGATCCTAACACGCTACGAAGCCAAGAAACCTTTCTTTCTCTACACCGGTAGAGGTCCCTCTTCAACATCTATGCATGTCGGTCATCTTATTCCCTTCATTTTCACCAAGTGAGTATGAAATATTTATGATCTAATTGGATTTTGTTGTCAACCATACACAATGACTGCCTCGCTGTAAAGGCCATTTTTGTAGGTCATCAGGCCTATGGGGCAATGAGCGTATCCCATATTGTAGCTAAGTGTGGTGGGGGAATATATGATGTGTCATTCATCCATTCATCCACAATTCACATGAAATTACTCTTATCTGTCATTTTGAAAATCCAATTCACATTAGAATAAATTTTAACAAGCCTTTTATGGGAATTTTCATGATCCTCCCACTTCAGATATTTCATTATACATACCGGTATGTTGTATTTTTTAATATAAAATAATGTTGTTTTTATCTTGATGTAGAAATAGATGAAATGAAATGAAAAAGATTATGTTTATGTTATTGGATAGAGCTGGATTATGTGCCCATATCCTCTTTATAATACAAATTCTGTTCTCTGCAGTCATGACAAATTATGAAGATTTAAGTAGCTGAATGGCAAAAGGTAGTGGCATATAAAGATGTGTCCTGAAACCAAAATGCAATATTGTTGAAAAACCTGTACTTTATTGCATACGGGTAGAACTATATCAATAGGGGCATGAAACTTGAAACTACTACCTTTATTAGCCTTGATATGACCCAAAATTGTCATTCAGATTTGTCAAATTTTAATTTACCTAGACTATATCACCAACAAGTGTGGCTTTATGTTCTGGAAATGTCTTTATGTGCCAGCATACCTAATTAATCTACCTGATGCAAATTCATGTATAAAATGTATTTTATCTTGTGGTCAAATGTCTATTATGTTATATTTTGTTCAGGTGACATCCCTCTTGTTATCAGCTTTGGTTTTTATTTAGCTCCTTTGGCACAGCAAAATTCATGCAAATAATTGTGCTATTGCAACCCTTCCTAAACTGAACTACATCCTCTCTCTTCTTCTAACTATAGATGGCTTCAGGATGTGTTTGACGTGCCTCTGGTCATTCAGCTGACCGATGATGAGAAGTTTTTGTGGAAGGACCTCAAGGCCGAGGAGGCCAATAAGCTGGCCTACGAGAACGCAAAGGACATCATTGCCCTCGGATTTGATGTCAACAAGACTTTCATCTTCTCAGACATGAATTATATTGCGTAAGTTTCTTGAACATTTGTTACTGAAGGTCCACTCACTTAAACATGACAGGATTTCCAGCTAACTTGGAAATCAGGGAAAACCTTGAAAATGATTTCCATTTTTTGTGTCATGGAATTGGAGAAAATCACTCACTCACAGAAAAATTGGGAAATTTCATTGACTCAAACAAGAAAGTAATCTCGTCTTTTTGTAATTTGTCTTGTGCCCACAAACTGGATGTAGATGGCAAATTGGTTTTGGGCTATAAGTGATTCCTTCATGTTCAATAGATGAAAAGGCAATCTGATCTGCACAATTTTGATTTCAAAGCAGCAGCTTGTTGCCTGATCTTCATGTTTACTTAATCTCCATCATGTTGGAAACGTTTGCATTTTTCTGTATTTAATGTTCCATGGGAGTTATATCATAAGCCATCTCAGGCGAAGTATTGAAAAGGTTTAAAAATATGGAACTAATGTAGTTGTTAGTAATCAATCAATCTAGCCTAAATGCTCTAATGAGGTTGTTCATGTTGCTTCTCCTAGTATGACTTCATTTGCCTTTTCAATTCTTTTTCTTTTGGATTAGATCATGTCCAGAGTTCTACCGTAACATGTTGAAAGTACAGAAGTGTGTCACATACAACCAGGTGAAGGGTATCTTTGGTTTTGGAGACAGTGATTGTATAGGTAAGAAGAATATTAGTTGCCTGTGTTTAATATGATAGTCACTTTAGAGATTCACAATAATGATCTCAGCTTAGAAATATTCATAAATTTTATCAAATTTCTTTTAATTTTTCACCAACCTGTTTCATATTTTGCTGCTTTCACACCATTCAATGGCTGCATTTCCCAAAAGGTTTCAAGATATATATAGAAAAATAGAAATTTCCATACATTCATACAGGGTGCTGAAAATGCACAATATATTCCATAACCAAAAGCAATTACACCAGATGTTGCATCAATCCTGCTTCTTGTTTGTTTATGGTTTTATACTTTGTGTTAAATAAGCAAATGGTTGTGAAAGAGAGTAATGAAAGATAATTAACATTGATTCAAATAAATTCCACTTATATGTTTTAATCAGTTGACTTTTTCCTTTCATAGTTTGTCAAACTATGAGAAAAAATTATTTTGTTATTTGTGCAACTGATGCAAAGATAACTCGTAAACACAAATGTTGAATTGTGAATGATGAGATTAAACAACGAGACTTTATTTTCAAATAGTAAATAAAAAGAAGCTTTACCACTTTTATATGTATGCAATCAATTTTGATCCTTTTCTCAATTGTCTTAAAGGTAAAATCAGCTTTCCAGCAGTTCAAGCCTCGCCATCATTTAGTAATTCATTCCCAGCGATATTTGGGACAAAGAAGGATATCCCATGTCTCATTCCATGTGCAATAGATCAGGTAAGAAATTACACTATCGAAGATGAAGGGAGGGAGGGAGTGATATGGGCAAGTAAAATCAATAGAAAGAGAGAGAGAGAGAGATGGGGTGGGGGGGGGGGGGGGGGTGGAGGAGGAAGAGAGGGAGAGAGAGTGCTGAGATAGAAATAAACAAAGTACTTCACATAACAAATAGTAAGTACGTATAAAGTTACGTCATCAACTTCAGTGACTATTGCCAAATTGAAAAATCAACAAAGTTTAATTCCAGCCTATCACTCCAGTGTGTTAGAATAAGTGGAAGTCAAATTTGACTGTGATTTCTGAAAATTGTATGAAAATTTTGTTAGCACTGCTTGGGTCGGTCAAAGTAAATTCATGCACAATGAGGAGATATTAAGTTTTTACACGTGACTATATATTTTGTTATAGACTCCATGACTTGATATACCTGTGAAGACAGTTCAATTACGTAATTTAAGGTAACAAAACAAGCCATTACCAAACGAAAATCAATATTATGTATGACTATTTTGTCAAAGCCAAAATGTATCCATGTTTTGTATCGTATTTCTGTTCTTTGTGAACTATGTCTGAGCCTTTATTTAGATGTGAGCGAAACAAATATCCATGTTGAACGTACATTGGACAAATAAATACATTGAATCGAACATCCATCATTCATTCCATCCTGTTTCTTCACATTCTAATACTTGCTCCTGTAGGATCCCTACTTCAGGATGACGAGGGATGTAGCACCCCGCCTAGGATACCCCAAACCAGCCCTCATCCACTCAACATTCTTCCCAGCCCTCCAGGGGGCACAGACCAAGATGAGCGCCAGTGATCCCAACTCATCCATCTTCCTCACAGATACACCAAAACAGATCAAAACAAAGGTAAGGTCAAGATTTGTGTCAGAAGAAAACAAAGAATTATAAAAGATTTTTTTTAAAGAAATAAGGTATCCATTGTCCAAGTGTGTATTCTTGGTACTATACTATTTTGTAACACAATTTAACGCTCTTGTTGCCACCCAAATAGTCTCTGTCCCATATTTTATTTATCATGAGATAGATATACCAAAGATTTAAAGAATATGTAGCTGTTTCCACTCCAAGATTAGTATATACCGTCGTAAAAAGGGATGTCATGGAGCTAATCAAGACTGAAATGGGTCATTTTGCAAAGCCATTGTGTTGCACAAAGCAATCTTCCATCAGTCGGTGCCTATTGTTTTAGGCAAATTTGCATGCGTTACAAACAAGCTTATGTTTTAGCTTGTAAAGTGCATTAATTTGTATTATTGTAAAATTATGCTAACTGTGATGGTGATATACCTTTAATCTATTTATATCTATTCACAAATGATTTCCTTGCTTTTAAGCAACCTCTCCTGAACACATCTTAATGAATTTTTTTCTCTCTCCATCCTCTCTCTTTCTCTGTCTGTATCTCTCTCCTGTACAGCTTAAAAGTATGCATTCTCCAGTGTGAGAGTATCAATGGAGTAGCGCAAGGAGAAAAGAAGGGGGCACTTTATATGTTGATTTGATCTATTTATATATCTATTTATAAATGATTTCCTTGTTGCTAAGCAACTCCTCAGTAATACATCTTAGTGATTTTCTCTTACTCACTCTATCCTGTAAAGATCAACAAATACGCCTTCTCTGGTGGTGGAGTATCAGTGGAGGAGCACAGAGAGAAAGGAGGAAATTGTGATGTTGATATTGCCTACCAGTATCTCACATTCTTCTTAGAAGATGACGTCAGATTAGCTGAGTTCAGAGAGGTAAGGAAGAAGAAAAAAATGCATCCCTTTATATATGTAGACTAGGAGTGCAAGGAAGGGTGTTTGGGGTGGTGATGGGTGGGGGGAAGAGAAGAGGATAATTGTGATGTAGATATTGCCTACCAGTATCTCACATTCTTCTTACAAGATGATGACAGATTAGCTGAGTTCAGAGAGGTAAGGAAGAAGAAACGAATGCATCCCTTTATATATGTAGACTAGGAGTGCAGGGAAGGGTGTTTGGCGTGTGTGATGGGTGGGGGGAAGAGAAGAGGATAATTGTGATGTAGATATTGCCTACCAGTATCTCACATTCTTCTTACAAGATGATGACAGATTAGCTGAGTTCAGAGAGGTAAAGAAGGAGATATCAATATGTAGACTAGGAGTAAAGGGAAGGTTTATATACTTTGGGTTAACGTGGACTTAAAGCCCCTATGCATTGACCCTGCAAGGTCACTGGCAGGTGGTTATCTCATCAAATCAGCTCTCAATTAACATAAGAAAAAGAGCATCATAGGGGATCAACGGTACCGCTTAGGCATTGTTGGCTATATAGAGGGGGCAAGTAGCTATAAGTAGTACAGTGGGGATTTAAATAGGCTTAAAATAGTATACATAACTGCTTATTTATTACCTGCTTATTGGTCATGAGGACATGCATGAGTACACATGTATGGAGATTTAAACCATTGGTTATGATTAACCTCTGACATGAATCAGTCAATTGTGCAAAACATCAGTATGGACTAGATGAATAGTCATACTGAGAACAGTTCATGAGAGCTGTTTTTCAGCTTGTGAGGGCAGTGTTGAAATTGTGCAAATAAGATATGAACAAATTCATATGTGGCAGTTAGTGGTCAATACTGCTCGTCCAAAGAGTGACATTTTAAACTTTCAGCACAAAAAGAGTGATGCTTTTAACTTTCAGGACAAAAAGAGTGACATTGTAAAGTCTTTCAGAAGTAGAAGTAAGATATTGTGAATTTCAGCATGAAATAATGACATTGTCACTTTCAGCCCAAAAAGTTTGGTCCAGCTTGCCACAGAAATCCAGGGTCATGTGACATGCCCACTTGATTCGACAAACAAGGACCATTTCTAACCACTAAGCCTGTTATCTTTCCTGTCATATGTCTGTATTTTTCAAAAATAGCCTCAATGATATGACAACTAAGGGCCATTTCTAACCACGAGGCCTGTTATTTTTTCCTGTCAAATGTCTGTATTATTGTAAATGGGCATTAATTTGGTGAAAAAGAATCTTTGGGTATTCCCTAAAAGCTGACCAATTTTGAAACGTTCGGGAAGTACCTATTCATTGTCTGCAAATTGTTTTCATCTCTTATGGTAGCTCCTTTAATATTGCATTATGAAAGCAAATGATCTTTCAATTGTACAATAAGCCCTGCGTTAAAGTCTTTTTCCATTGAGTGATGTAGCAAATATCTAGTGCAAAAAAATTAAAGGCTATTTTGTTAACTCACAATTTATAAAATACTTTGTAAGTGGAACATGTTGTCTATCCATATATGCGTTATTGTATCTATTGGGTCTGATTATATAAGTTTCAGGGCAAACCTTTGAGGTCACCACCTCAAAATTGCAAATGGAGATAGAAATTTGAATCATTGTGTAGCCATAATAGAGATTTAATCACTAGACGAACTCTTGAACATGTGTACATTTCTCTATTAATGAATGAGGAGTTGCTTGTAAGTTGTAACCAGGAGCATGAAATGGTTTCAAGCCACTAAAGGGCAAGTTCAACCAATTGGCAAGTCGATTTGAATAAATAGAGAAGACTTAAACATGAAAAACAATTAAAGTTTCATCTATTTCTCTATTTATTCAATTCAACTTGCAAATGGTTTAGACTTGCCCTTTAAGAGGTACCAGCATCTTGGGAGGGGGGGGGGGGGCAACAGTCTTCTCACTTGGTAGGTGCAATTCAAATCAAACGGCCATTGATTGAGGAAGGTGTGGGACAGGGTTGGACGACTCTTTTTGAAGGTCCTCTCCCCATTTCCCCTTTTTCACCAATAAATGGTGAAGGTGGGGGGGGGGGGGGGGGGGGGGGGGGGGGTTACTCACTCCATGGGCCCCCCTGTAGCTACGCCACTTCTTGTAACATTAAATTCACTATGAGGTGCCTATTGTTCCGCCCACTGCAAATCAATTTATTCTCATGGCAGTCTGAGTCTCAGTTTTGTTCCGATGATTAAATATCATCCTTGCATGCGATGGGAACATTTATCGTGTCAATCTGCGAGGTGTCGGAACTAGCGTTTCCTGTCAACCATACACATAGTGCAGTCAGCTATGTTAGTCTCAGGAAGGAAATAGGTGATTGTCTAGCCGTTTCCTACCCACTCATATCCTATTTTCAAGGGGAATTTCACTCTGTTGTAAATTTTGAATTCATTTTTTTTTTTTAAAGGAGTAGAAACAGAGTTGTGAAGATATGAAAGAATTCTATTTAAAAATAAGAAAGTAGACAGAAATGCTCAACTGTATTACACTATTTTTGCTACTCTCCATTTGTTTTGTACTAAGACTTCTCCAAAGAAAATATTTGATTGAATATGTTTCCAAAATATATCATTGAAAATAGGGTTTTAAAGATCTTCTTATATGAAGAAAAAAATAACCCTTCATCAGACTGAAGAAATTGGAAATTGATGATAATGGTTATACCAAACAAACTGAGAGTTGCTCGGTAAATAAATTACAGAGTTGTCAATTTGATTACATACCGGTAGTGATCCTTGACACTTTAAAACTGAGCTTGTTATTTTCATCAGATTATTCTCCAACCTTTATTGGTCATCATTTTTAATATTAATGCATTTAATCACATAAAGTGAGAGTGGACTTTCCTTTTAAAGCAATGAAGAGGTTTCATGAAATTTATTGCACATCCTTCACCATGTTAGTTTTGTGTTAACATCATTCTTAATGAAACCTAACATTCCTGACAACATTAAGTCATAGAAGAGGATATCCTACTTGAGTTGTAGAAGTGAGTTTTACGATTTGATTTGGGGATGTGGCATTCAATAAGTTTCTTTTTCGTGTGAAAAGGTGATTTGCAGCAAAGAAATGTTTAGAAAATTAAGTAAAAGGGATAGTTTAGAAGTTGATGACAGTTGAAAAAAAGGAATGTCTGATTCTCGGAATATGATTAAAACTACCGGTAGTTAGGTAAAAAAAATAGTGATGCTACAGTTGAGTCATCACTGGAAATCGCCCACTTCTTGAGGCTATGGGGAATTCACACCATTGGTGGATTTACCCAATAACAGGTATTATCAATCACTCAAAATGGACTTCACGTTCATGAGCTACCAGTAAATTTGTGTAGAAATGACCTGTGGGCTTTTGCTATTTCTTTTAGCAAGTTGGAGTAATTTTTTCGAGTGGGCCACTATCAATTTGTGCACGCATTAATGGGTAATTCCACCAAGTTTGGTTTAAGCTGAGTGTGATGCAATGCACATAAGAACTCCCAGAGTTTTAAATCATGTCATCATTTTTTTCTCATCTGCAGGAGTACAGCAGTGGTCGTATGCTGACGGGTGAAATCAAGAAAGAACTGATCACCATTCTCCAGAAGATGGTGGCAGAAATCCAGGAGAGGAGAAAGACCGTGACCTCTGACCTCCTCAAAGAGTTCATGACCCCTAGAAAGCTCAACTTCCAGTCATGATTCAGACTCATCATGTAGGTTTTTTGAAATTGATATTCATAGAGCTTCTTTAAATGCATATTTCATTCTTTGAGTATTCTCCCCAAACATTTCCAGAAAAGTGCCCCTCGCCAGAAACAGTTACCGAGCATATCGCCCAGTTCCAGAAAGATTGCCATGTGTTAGAAACACTAACTGAGCATATCATCAATTTGGAATGAGCCGTTTCAATAGCCTCTGACAGTTTTGAATATGTGTTTACGAATAATGATGGTTTTAAGGGCGCCCCACGACTACCCTGGCTTTAACTGGGCCACCTTGAGGCACTCTCAGCATACATTCAAGAGACGTATTCTCACCAGGTTTCCTTGGAGTAGTGAATCTGTCCTCATTGACTTGATATTCTTGTGATATGATATCACAAAGGTTACTGTAGTCAGAAATTATTAGACAGGTCACATAGTGATAGAAAATTCAGAATTATGAATGTAGAGTTCTAGGAGAAGCAGGTACACATGAAGAATAGAAAGAGAGGTAGTTTAAAGGGGGTGTAAACTGATGAGACTACGTGTTTTTCCTGTGGCCTGACTCGGGGCCAATCAGGTTTAATACGACTACGAATTCGACTACGAATTCGACTGCAGCAATCACGTGCGTGCAACATACTTTGGTCTGTTTCATGAACACTGACCATGTAGAGATTAAGTCGCTGACTACTGTTAATCAAGACAATTTGTTTATGTGCAGTTGTCCAAAAGGAGACATAGATGGCGTTCCTCTGTATTCATCAGCTTACACCCCCTTTAAGGAGTTGAGAAAGGATTGGAAAAATGGTACCTTGATATTCAAACCCACTATTTTAATAGAATAGAATATATTCTCAGGCAAAAATGTACTGGTATGAGTGATAAGTAACAAGGTGTTTAACTTTCAAATCAAAACAAAAAAGACGAAAGACTTTCTAGTGATTGTAACCTTGAGTATCAAGCGGGGGTATCATCTTTTTTCATCTTTTAGATTCAGCATCACTTGAATTCAACTGTTAGGTGTCTTACAAATTCAGCAAATTCATTTTTTAAGTGTAGAGATATTTATAAGTATTCAATATAGTAGTATTGCAAAATCTTTCTAGAAATCAACTCAAGGACAATTACAAGACCATTTTGTGTTACGTAACATGTCATTGTATAATGTTCGTACGTTGCAATATTGGATGCACAAATGGTCAATTGAAATGGTTGTAGGTTGATTTCTTCTCGAAAGTCCTTTGAGATCATGTTCTACATTCACCAGTTACTTGCATGCTATCTATAAAGCCATGTGGGTGTGTTCAGATGAACCGTTTCACACTGTAAAACTATTATGTTACTTTATTTTTTCTCCTAAGGAGAGGAACACAAGACAGATACATTCAATGGTCCATTTTGCTCAGGAAGATTCACATGTTGTATTGCTTGTTCACATTGGACATCAGTAGACTGTGGCATATATATTTTTTTCCTTCTTCGTTTTTTTTAAACGTGTAAATGAACGGCAAGTAGGGATGAAAGAGAGTAACTGCATGTAACCAAAAACGTCCTATGTGTGCTCACTATCTCAGTGTAATAAGATACAGATATATGTAAAGAGGAACACGCTCATATAAACCACTGTCATCTGCTGCGTCGTATTTGAAATTTTTATCAAACTTTCTAGAATATACTGTGAGACACCAGTTGAATTCTACAAATGGTTATCAATAATCAGTGAAGGATAAGAATGGATAATTTCTAAGGTGTTTTTGATTTTTGGAGTACTGGAATATTTGCCTCAGAGGAAAAGGAAGAAATTAAAAAAGAAGTGTCTACTTTGTGTTTTGGCATGTATCGTTACTTTGTGTGATGCTTGCCCCTTGTATCCTGGTATCTAGGTTACCGCAACCATAACACCGTTAGCGGAGGAGGGAATCTTTTTAACTCTTAAGATAATTGATGTTCTTGGATGCTAGCCACAGAAAAATTTAAGAGGGTCAAAATAAAAAAAACATCCTTTTGGTCTTTGGATTGAAATTAATATTCAAGAATTAAAGGAACTGTTGATACATGTTTGCCTGTGGAACAAGTTACTGAGACTCAACATCGGAGAGGTAATATATATATATGAGTCTGTATCTCCAAGACTAGAGAGGGGATTCCCCTGCAATTCTCAAGTGTTGCGCAATAAGGAGATAGCTCTGTGAGGGATGTATGTCTGCAGCCTCAGTTAATACACAATAACTTGTCTGCTCATTAAAACTGCTTTAAGCCTTTAAGATCATGTGAAGGTGTGGTTGTCTGTCAGTGAAGAGGTACTTTACATCAATTTAGAGGTTGGTGAACTTGGCAAGGAAGTCAAGATGACCATTTCCTCAAAAAGTTTTGAAATTGTCAGCACGGAGCAACTCACAATTTAAATTCCCCTGAAGTGATGATATGAAAACTGTGTCTCATTGATGACTCACATCCTTACTTTGTTTCTTGTAACTTTACAATTTTATGGTGTATATTTTATAATGTACCTCTCTCTCGAAAAAACTGACTCAATATTAAAAGGTAAATACCAATTACCATTATCATGAATTGGCACCGTTTTCTTGAACCTGAATTAAGTTTTTTGTTGTTCATGTGTTTGAAGGTCCGGGAATGTATGATATGTGTTTATGTTATGTTATTGTTGTGGAATGTCCGGGAAGGTATGTGTTTTTCACCAAAAACACAACATGAAAAATGTATATGATATTAAGGGAAGTTTCACCCTGACGTGAGGTTGATTGAAAAAAGAGAGAAAATGCAAAGAAAACATGTCAGTGAAGTAAGACAAACATCAAATGAAGGTTAGGAAAGTTATAACATTGATGAACCTTGAATTTCACCTATATATGAAAATAGAACTTTAAAATATTTAATATGAATGGTAATTCAAATGTAGTTTACTTTCAGAAATGATAATAGTTTAATTTGTTTGTAAATTAATCAAATAACATCGCATCTTCTCCATTTGACATGATATTTGGATGTCTTTGATATAATTTTCCGGGGATCTCAAAGCAATTAGTACCAACTTTAGAGAGCGTACAACGTAATTTTGTTTTCTTTTAGATCTCTTTATAACTTAGAAGGGGATTTCACTTTACAGTGTCAACATTTTGACAATAGATTTAGCATGTAGACATGTTAAAATAATATTTTTTTACGACGTTTTTATTTCCCTTTTTGTGCTTCTACTTGGCATAACGTTTTGCGGATGCAAAGAGTTTAAGGTAATTTTTAGCTGTGGTAAAATGACGGATAAGCTCAAGACGACAACTAAATGATATCTGCCTAATCATTTTGATAAAGAATATTAAAATAGTCGATGAGCAGAGAAGTGTAGGAAAATCAAGGCAAAAAGCCCGGATCTACATGGATACTTTTTGAGAATGCCCACTGTGGGCTTATGTACCATTAAAATAGGAATTTACACATATTTTTGCTTAAGTTTGCAAAAAAAAGTGACAGTAAGACCATCTGTTTATCTTACATGTGTTAGAAATGTATAGTTTTCCTTTGTATTTTAAAAGATTAGTGATACATAACATCATCTGACCAGCAGCGAAACCAATTTGATTGGCCTATTTGGGACTCCTTACAGGGACTGGTGGTGTGGCCAGCTGTCAACAATTATACCTGAACTGGCTATTGTCGCAATTGCACAATATCTACAAAAGAAGAAAAAAGAAGGAGGGTGTTAACTAATATACTTTGAACACACAGTCAACACCCTTCTGGCTCTTAAAAGATCGTTATACATTTGCATTAACAAACTTTGTGTATCAGGTTTCTGATAGAAACGGTTGAAAACTATTGTTTTTTTTTGTCATTAAAATGATCTAAGTTCTGATTTGAGTTTAATTTGAGACAACATTTCTGATTGGTTGATAGATGGCCTTTTGAACAGTATGTACATGCAACCTTGATTTTTGATTTTGCCATTTCCAATTTGCGATTGATTTTGTTCTTGATATCCCTTTTGTAATGATTAGAAAAATAACACAATATGTTTATTATTGCATAATAGTTTCAAGCCTTGCATATTTAATTCCGCTTTCGGGTATCGAAGTTAAAGATTAAAATATTAGTGCTTTCTCGAAATCTGCCTTTCACGGATGTATTAAATTTTTTTCTTACAAGATATAAATCTCAAGAGCTAAAAACGATATTGATTTATATATTTCCTCAAATAATGCAGCCCAATAGAGGGAAATTTTTGTTGTGGGTCAGTGGAAAGTAGAAAAGGGAAATTTATTGATTAAAGGAACTAGCAACCATTATAAAGAATCACAGATAATTCACAATTGTTTTTTCACAATATAAAAGTACTGGTAGTTTAAAAATTGTGTAAATTGGATTGCTTTCTCCGTAAGAGGCATACCGTACGGTACATCTTTATCTAATTTAGTGCTGGTGTTTTTGCAATTGTATGGAATTCCATCACTTTTCCTTTAAATCATGATGGCTATAATATTGAAGTGTTTTATTATCAGGGGGAAAATAATCCTGCATTGCGAAAATTCCACAAGAGGAAAGAACATGTCGAAAAATGAGACAAGTGGTTTAGTGAAAGTTTGCGAAAAACTAGAAAAGAAAAGAGAATATTACGAATAATTGGAATTTGGGATCACTGGTAATAATATGTGAAAAGTCCCATTTGCAGTTTTTAGTCAGAATGTGTGATGTCACATATGGAGAATTCTCATTTGTGTTTTTTCATTGTGATAATTAATATTACACATCTGTGAAAAAGGGGTATGTTTTTTCAGAAAAATTGAGAAAATTGAAACTTTGAGTAATTTTGGTATAAATGAAATTAAAGAGAGTTCTCCATATATGAATCTCATAAAGTCACATTTTGATAATGTTTGGCATGAGGAGATTCCCTAGGGGATATAAAGTATTCACATCTTCAACTTTCATTTTCTTTGTCCGATATTTATGAAACTTTCAATATCTATATCTCGAACTTTTCTGCTTCCACCCAAAATCCATGAGCCAATTCCAAGTTTGTATACCTAATTTAGCTTTTAATTCCAAAGAAATAGGATAAATCATATATTGTAGGGACAGACTTCAGGTATTTTCCAAGGAATGGCATTGAATTTCACTTTTCTTTTCCCCTTCTTCTCAAAACTCCTGTTTTTTTTTTAACTTCCACTAAATGTAAAAAAAAATATTAAAAAAATAAAAGTAATGCTAATACATCTTTGAGTTGTGTGTATTTTTAGAAAGAAACACTTTTCCATATTAATTACAAATGATATCAATGAAAGGTCATCCACCTTGAATGCCATAAAAAAACATGTTATAAATATAAAAGCAAATTTATTCAATTTCTAATACATAAGATTTACCACCAAAGTGTATGCAAGATATAAAGCAAGATTATCTTGGCATAATTATGTACAGTTTTCCCAGCATGACATGGGCATCGCCATTTTCTTGATATTGTGACGTACTATGCGTAGTCAATTATCAATTTTAATGTATTCAAATTTATGGATGCTTCCTTCCAAAGTGTGTGTGGTGACTGATGAAGTAAGTCATTCATTTGCTGTTATCTTTTATACTATAATTGTCAGAATGCAAACTGCATAAATAAGTTGTTGCTCTTCTGGGACGAAGGTTTGGAATAAATGAAATAGATTTGTCAACTGCTATTTTTTTAGGATTTTTTAGATAAATGAGTTTACAATAGTTTCCCTGTTTATATATTTTTCACCAAAATATCATTTTTACCTTCTCAGCTATGATTTTTCCCTCATTAAGAAGTAAAGATTTTGTTATTGAACTAAAAAGTCTTTCCAACTAGAGCTTGGTGCTGGGTATATGAACAAGTTTCGCCTGGTACGTCACATTATCAAGAAAGGCATTACATCATGCCAAGAATATCTTTTATTTATATATCTCTTGTAAATTTTTCATAAGGAATGTTGAACATCAATAAGCAGGAATAAAATTGCTGCCAACCATTCGTATTGTGTATGAATGATTCCTATTTTTGGGGGTCTTAACAGTATTTTTGTACCCTAGATTCCTCTTTTTTTCTGAAATATTCTGTCTGTGAAGTATACAAAAATTGCGCTGTATTCCTAATTATGCCTTGACAGATTCCTAACTTTTTACACTCATTATTTTGGAGGTGATGTTTCTCATTATAACAGGTCATACACATCAACCTCTTACACACAAACTCTGGTAATTCTAAATTTGAAAAAATATATATATATATGCCTGCAGTCCATGTTTTGGCTTGTTTATTAAATTTTCCCCTTACCGGTATTCATGAATATTCATAAGTGCATTTTGTAACAATAGGTATTGAAAACCTTGTGACATGCTGATTGTTCTTTATTTTTGGTTTGGGACAATGGGCCAATGCTTGAAAAGACATTTGTATAATTTTTATATTACCCTTTTTGCGTTAAATGGTGATTTCCTGTTTTTTATAATTCCAAAAGGATTAGCAATCTATTGGCTACCATTATGATGCAAGAAAGAACTAGATCGGGTTATCCAGTTGGGTTTAGTGTATGACTTATTTGGAAACCTCCCTAAGGAGAATAAATTACGACAAAAAAGAGGTTGGGCTTTGATACGAGGCCATTTTTTTTTTTGGCAATCCCCTTTTCTATTCTCTCTCTAATATCCGCAAGCCATATCGGGTCATGCCTCAGTATTTTAGAAGAAACAGAGTACATTCATATTTCTCTCGTAAAGATTTTTACGTGACAGTCAATTAATTTAATGCGTAAGAAAGATTTTAATTGCAGTTTAAATTGATGTTGCGCGTGCAAAAACATCACCTAAAGGGACTTTACCTTTTTTTTTTCTAATCAGTAAAGGCATTGAGGTGTACAAATCAAGGCTGTATGCTGATTGGTGTGTGTGGAAGGCCAATTGTGTGATGATATACCCTGTTCTTTGTCAAAAGACTGTTTTGCATTATTCCATTTCACTGTGGTAGAACACTAGAATGAGATGTTTTGTTTCTGTGGCTTGGCCTACTCAATGCGTAAAACATCGAGTGAAAGGTCAGGGTAATATCCCACTGCATTGAACTGAAAGGGGATTTTTTCTCAAGATATTGCGCCAAAAATATATTGATTTGTTTATGCGTGCAGATAACCATGGGAGATATGAGCTGATATATTGTGTAGTTGAAGTGGTAGCAGCCTGTTGGGATTGTGGCTGGTAGGTTCATGGGTGGTAGCTGTAAATCCCAAGGATAGGTGATAGCAGTTCCATAAATAATGTGTA
>JAVYIG010015544.1:0-35410 GCA_035222895.1 Strongylocentrotus droebachiensis | reverse complement strand
GAAACCATTCTCTGAGCCCTGGCCTTGATAGTCTGAACATTTTAAATGTGGTCTTTCACATTGCATTATATACTTTATATAATTTCCCATCTCGTAAAAAGTTGATATTAATCACAACTTACTTGTGATTGCAAATATGTACGAAGAGACAGGAGACTGCAAACTTGCGATTGATTAGAGGACTTGATATTCATTAACGGTAATACTAAGTTTTGGTATGGGGTCATGAATTTGATTCATATGAACATATTGGAAGCATATGCGATCCTACAATATTCAGTGATCTTTGTCGCGGTTGAAATCGAGTCTAAAGTTATGAAATTGTAAATAATACACTCTTTATGTTGAATAGCTCTCTCTCAAGGTCAAGATATTAATTAAGCTATAAAACAATGTTTCTTGACTACAATCGACCGATTAGCTATTCCCGTTTGGAAATTATATATCACAATTATTCTGAGATTTTCATGGTCGCAGCTAGCATTGTACAGCCGTAGGCGCTATTTGAAATTATCAAAATTTACCGGGAGCACCGGTAAATTGTTATATTCAATTTTTCTTGATTTCAAGCAGAAGTGCTTTAGGGGCTAAATTTTCTAGTGCTTATAATAAATCCACAGGGGCATCCAAATATATCAAAATTGTAAAGAATTACTATCCACCAAATTTACAAAATTTTCCAAAACTTTGCATTACCTTTAAGGTCAATAGCAACTCTTTATTAGACGGGAACCTAGTCTACAATTCTCATTTCGAGAAGAACGTTTGTCTTGTTTATTAACAGTACACATTACATACCGGTACGTAGAATATGTCATCCCATACATAACAGAGTTCTTATTTCAATGTGACCTTTTATCCTATACTTTAAAATTCTTATATCTATGAAGATGTATGGAGACAATTGGATTGGATGAGCATGGTATTAAAAATGAGGGTAGCATTTATTCTAATCAAGCACTGGCTGGTCTCTCCATTATCTGCTCCTAGCTTTCATCTTCATTCCCCGCTACCCTTAAGGCTTGGGATTGGATAAAGGGCAGGTGGGCCGAGCCTTTCTTAATGCCAAGCACTTCCTGGTGAAGACTTAAAGGGATCCGGTAACTTTGTCTCAGATTCTGAAATAAAATTCTGGATTTAGCTCATGATGCAATGATAATTATAAACCTTTAGGTCAGTCAGGAACCCCATGAAATTTACAAGCCAATCGCCCTGTCTGCTTATCAAGATATTTATGATTGGAATTACAAATTTTGAAAACCGTTCGCCTGATGGTTTTCATAACACTACAGTCTATTGGGGGAAAACGAGTATGGTAAAACCGGTCACTCAAAGATTTTTACTTTTTTGAGGCACTTCTTGATCATTTTGAAGCGCAATTTTTTTAGGGCTTCAATATTGCACCATATCACAGACACTGATAACACGTAGGGCCGTGTATCTCAAATTTAACATTGTTAAACGATCCCTTTAAGATGGGTGTCGGAGGTTGCATCTCATCTTGTGAAAGATGCCAAATTTCAAGAGAATGAAGATGCATTATCCACCTGACAGATTACTTGATAACCAAAATGAATGTGCCTACTGGTACATGTATTTTTATCAGGGATATTTTTCTTGAATATGGGGTAGGGGGATTTTCATCAGAAGTGATTATTCTTTAAATTATTTATACATTTTTCATTTCATTATATCTTATTAAATCTTAGAACTTACATGTAACAGACTGCTATCAATTACAAGAAAGAAAAAAAAGAAGATTTCTACCTTTACATGTCTATGGTTGTGTACAGTACACGTACATGTATCTCCTTCTAATTTCCTATTCTGTCTTTTGTGCCACCCCCCCCCCCCTCCCTCTCCTTCTTTCTCTCTTTCCATCCCTCCCTCCATCACTCCCCTGAGCTACATGTAGCGCTGCTTGGTTTGATAGATGTATTGTCAACATCATCTATTATGGTTTGCAAATTTCCATTTACAGCGTGACCTCACTTAAGGTTCACCTCCTTCTGTCTGAATGGTATTGTGAATAATGCCAAAGAAATTAATTTAATTTGGGAAATGAAGGACATTGCGTCAAAGGCTTTCAAAATATCATTTCTCATCAGAAATACCTTTCAATGGACAATTTTCAATGCATGAGCATTATAAATGTACATTATGATTATTACTTGTCATTCTTTATAAATGTATGAAGACAGGACTATAATAAGCATAATATGTTCATACATGTATGTATACTGTGCAGTACATGTTAATGTAACCATTATAATTATGTTCATATACACAACATTGTATAATATTTGCTCATTAAAATAATAATAGTGTGATCATGCACTGTATTTATAACATTCATGTCTGCTAGACCTGACACTCCTGGCTAGTGCCTAATGTTTTCACTTGCTTTGCATGTTGCATTTGTGACATACGGCCATATACTGTACATATACATGTATGTTCACTTATCCATTTAAAAACTTGCATTTACACTGTACAGTATGTATAGTTTGCAGTGTAGATGGCCTACATTGCAGGTTCTGTAAAAGGCGCTGTTCCCTATACAACTACATGTACACATGTATGCCATGGATCATCTGCCTTTAATTTTCCCGACATTCAGTTTCAGGAATGGGCCCAGGTGTCTTCTGGTAATTTTGTTTAATGAAGAGAAGGAAAAAATGATGGTCGCATCAGCTAAGAACAGCAGGCAAATTTCAGACCAATTTCTGATATAATTAGATTATAAATATTTTGTCACATGCCACTTTTGCATCTTAACTAAGGGTATGTTTATGCTCAACTTTTTCTGGACAGAATCAGGCATCTGTTACGCGTTTAGTTAAAAACACGCTTGCGTCCTTTTTGTAGAATCACGATCGCCGATCGTAAACTCACAAAAAGGTGCATTTACGATCGGCGATTCTGCAAAATAGGCGATTCTGGGGAAGCATAAACGCACAATCATTTGTAAACGTGTTTAAATGGGGTCAACGCACTGACCTCTAGTGGGTCAATGACTCTATGTACATGTAGCATGCGCGTGCAGGTTTGCAAATCCAGCTGGAAGGCCACCCAGCGAGAATTGCCTGGAGGAGCCAGAGAAGTGAGCATAAACAGTACACCGTGGAACTGCGATTACGATTAGCATTTCAAATCGCTCATTCTGCCTTCAAAATTGAGCTTAAACGCACCCTTAGTCAGAAATGATGAATATTTAAGAGCAACCTTCATTTGGGCGTTTTATGCGGTCTCATTTGTAAATGTACATGTACTGTAGAGTAGGTGAATTTCCTTGACATCCAATAAAGTCATACATGTAGTCAGAGGTTCGTCTCTCCTAGGTTACATGTACATGTATGTACATGTACATGTAGCTCTTGAATTTTGTATAAAATCCAACTTAATCTTCTACAGTACATCCTTTGTTTGAATGAATTTTCAATTTATTTGATATTTGATGTTTCTGAACTGCCACATTATATACTGTACATGACATGTACATGTATGTCTTCTTCAATATACTTTTGGTGTACCGGTAGCCAGAGAGAATGAAAGAATGAGATAATGAGACAGAGAACAAGATAGAGAATGAGAGAGGAGGGAGAGAGAGGGAAAGAATGAGCGAGAATAAGATATAGAGACAGAGAGAGAGACAAAGACAGAAACAGAGAGAGGGACAAAGAGAATGAGAGAGATAAAGAGAGAGAGAGAGATAAAGAGAGAGAGACAGAGAGAGACAATGATGAGAATAAAATAGAGTAATATCCTAATCATATCAACTACAAACAAAATCAAATTACATACAAGTACTATACATCCAGATAATCAATATTTTGGTGTCTTTCAGTCTGTTTAGAGTCTGTTTAGATTCAGTTTGGAGTTGGTTTTGGTGATGTAGCAGGGGTGTCATGTAAAGAGAAGTACAAGAGTAGAGATCAACAATAACCAACCCTTTTGAAAGGGAGTCAGGATTTGAGTCTGTACATGTATGCATATAAACGCTCTGTAAAAAAAAAAAAAAAAAAAAAAAAAAAATTGGGGTCCAGACATAGAGTCCAGGAATTAAGGGGCCCACAGGTTCCAGGCAATAGTGTCGGTCCCTGAATATAATCTATAACAGAACTACAGTGTACTGTAGCAGATTATCTCTTACAACTGGTGGGACCAATGCTAAAATGCATGATTTCATACACAAGAGTGACAATATATCTTGAATTATCTTCATAAAAATAATTTCATCTCCATAGACCCCAAAGGCCCAAACCAGGTGTAATTCGGAAGTGCCATAGTTAGTAGTGTAACTCTAAAATAATATTTTTTCCTCAAAAGTATAAGCTGGAATGTGCATTATTTTAAAAAAATCGACTGTGCCAATGGAATGCAATAACACCAAGGATGAATGCACCTCTTAACATCACGGTCTAATGACTCCCAGTCTGTTTATGGATACCCTGCCAGGGAGAAAATATGAACAGTATAAAACCTTGGTATCAGATTCTCTCCACTGTGCACAGCTTGTATGGTCGTGCATTATGCTTCCACTGCATTAAGCTGTCTAATCTCATTATCATGTTTTGCCTTTTTGGTATAAAATCTTTAAAATCTCAGTTTTACCACAAATCTATTTTACATACATGATGTAGCCTTCCTGGAATCCAGAAGTCTTGTGATTATTTCATGTTTATACAACAACATATTATCTCATTGTATATTTCTACATTCAAAAATTTAGTTACATGTACATGTACCAGTAGCGGAAATCTCAAAAACATATTACATTTTGTAGTTCGTAATTTGCCTGCAGACAGTCAGTTCATATACAGTACCAACAACATAATGAAAACTTACATCTGTACATGTACCTCGTGTAGAATCAATACCAGTCTGATCAATATCTGATAGATTAACTTACGCTTACAGTATAGTGTTTTTCATTTATTTGCTTGCCATGGGTTTATTTGTACAGAACTCCTTGTATTCATTTTTCAAAGAAATAAGAAATACATTGGCTTTTTAAATCATGATCAGGCATAAACAAAGTTAATGTATTAAACAAGGTCCAACTAATTGAATGTAATCAAAAATAACATGGCATCAAGTCACAATTTAGGATCTAAATAACATTTTGAAATTATCATTATACACATGCATGCAGGTATGTACTGTACTGTATAGCCAGGCTCCTGGGACACATGGTCACCCAAAATTGAAGTCTAGACCCCAAAGTATTTAAAAAATATAGGGCTCATGCATACTGTACAGACATTTTTTTTAAATGTGTGGAGCCCTGATAACATGTGCATTAAAGCCTGCATGTTTCCTTCTTTTCTATCAAATCTAAAAGACTTTATACATGTAACCTTTAAAACGCTACATTTCTTATTGTTTAAAAGCAAAAAATCACAAAATGGTTTCAATTTTTATAAATGGCAAACAAGGTAAATCAAAATGAACTTCTACAATGTAAATGTACATGTACCGGGTACATACATGTAGATTGTACAAATCTTATATCTTCAAATGCCAGCTTAGTAGACTGTGTGCTTTGTTTGAAGTGAATGTAAACAAACCACAAGGCAAATATGAATTAGTAAGCACTCAATAACTCATACTCGCTACAGTTACATGTACATGCAGTCCATATTTCCATTGCATATTTACCAGGCTTGCTGGCAGTGGTGCCTTTGACATTATACACATCTCATTCTTAATTTTCCAAATACATGTACATGTACACTGTACATATTTTATGATTTACACCTGTACATGTACACCTGTACTGTATCTATCTACATGTATACACTGTTCATAACTGGTTCACATATTCCTTTATCATTAGAATTAAAGGTAATATATCAAGTAAATTTACATGTAGTAAACCATCAAGGTTGAAGATTTGGTGAATCTATAGCATCTGTTGAGAGCCAGAAAGGCGTTACAATGTTAAAGTACACATGCATTGACTTCTGTCTGGCACAAAACAGACAGTTTCTTGGTACATTTAAAAGAATTTTATAACTACCAAATGGATAATCTCAATATTTTGTTTTTACTTACACTACATGTACATTGTACATAGTACAATGTACACATGTACATGTATGTAGGTACAGGCTATCTGCCCAGCTGGACAAAAATGTCTTTCCTCGTTTTCATTTGAGAATTCCTGAAAAATCATAATTTTGATATATTAATAGTGCACAACACATTTATACCTCAACTGAATAGTAATTGAAGAACAACAACAATAATCCATGAGATACACTGTACTGTACATTGGTAGTAAATATATATATTTACCTCTCTTTAGAAATCTATGATTGGTCGAAATTGGAGTCGTGGTTTTAGCTATTCCCGTAAAGAAACAAACAATGCCAGTAACGGTCAATAGTTCATGAGTGAGATTCCCTAAAGATTCTGGGTACCGAAAAAATAGTTACATTTTGTAGAGATCCCCATTGGTTTACATGTTAAAATTTTCTTTGTGCGCGCGCGGACACCATACAGTACTTTTTGACTGCAATTCCCGAATGATTGTTGCGTTCAGTCATCTTTCCAGTGAAGATTAACAGACAGTGTCTCAGATTTTCTGTGATGTTTTAACCAATCTTTACTCAAGAAAAGGATAAGGTAAGAATTCTTGGTAGATTTTTGTGGCAATTCGGTATATACATGTAAAAGACATATCGACTGCTTTAATATTTGAGGCCTGTCTGTTGGCTCTCGGGGACGTGCACATCCTGCCATGAACAGCCAGTCCCATGCAGTCAATAATAATACATCTTTGTTGACTATACAAACCAAAGTATTTGGGCGTGATTTGTACACTTTAAAACATACGATCTGAAGCAATTGTAAATATATTGATATGTACACCCTCACATCATGTGTCTGGACAGGTTGGTTAGCTCAACAGTTGATTTCAAACAGTAATTTTAAATGTTTACATGCAATATTTCCTATATTTTTAAAGACTTACATGTATGTTGGACAATATTATAAATGACAAATACATGATCATGATGTACTTATGTTGGTTACTCTGATAGCTTGCATATTTTGGGTTTTTAAGTCCAAAGGCAAAAGAGACAGCTTTTATTTTGTTAAGCACCCTATTTGCTATGGTAAAAGTAAGAAACAATTTTAAATAGATTTATCTACATGTACAGTGCGTCCCAGAAAAAACGAAACCGAGAAGTATCGATGTTCTATCATAACTTAATCACAACTATAATTAATGAATGATACATATTTGGAAAGCTTAAAGTCTCCTCTTTCAGTTGATGCTACTCAGATAATGCATATTTCAAGCATGAGTGATTAAAAGCAATTTGAAGGAAGGAAACCAAAAAGACATTTGGCGGGCGGTATCTGAATTTCGAAGGAAAATTCTCATTTCTAGAGAGTTGAGTTTCTGCCCTTTCATATGACACCTCAATCAGGAAAAATGAGCGAAGAATGACAAAGTTCTGTTTGTTTAAAGTAGTGCTTGCATTTCCATAATTGTAATAAACGAATTCGTTTTCACTGGCTGCCTGCCGTATCAATAAACGAAATTAACAAAAGCCTTAACTCTGTTTCGTTGACAATCAGCCGTAAACGAGAGTCTTCATGCATGGCTGATTGTCAACGAAACGGAGTTAAGTCTTTTGTCAAATCTGCTTTTTGCTACGGCAGGCACCCAGTGAAAACGAATTCGTTTTTTAAAATATGAAAATGTAAGGGCTATTTTAAACAAACAGAACTTTGTTATTCCTCGCTCATTTTTCCTGATTGAGGTGTCATATGAAAGGGCAGAAACTCAACTTTCTAGAAATGTGAATTTTTCTTCGAAATTTAGATACCGCCCGCCAAATGTCTTTTTGGTTTTCTTCCTTCAAATTGCTTTTAATCACTCATGCGTGAAATATGCATCATCTGAGTAGCATCAACTGAAAGAGGAGACTCTAAGCTTTCCAAATATGTATCATTCATTAATTATGGTTGTGATTAAGTTATGATAAAACATTGATACTTCTCGGTTTCGTTTTTTCTGGGACGCACTGTATATAAATATGATTGTAGTGGTAGAGAGTAACCAATGCCAGTTCCATGTTTTCTATAAACCTGTCTAAATCAATAAGCTTTACATTCTCAAATTAGCAACAATTATTTTTATTTTCCACTCTTTCAGTGTTTGAAAAAAGGAAAATGGTTTTTAAATCAAGCAGTGTAAAAACAATTTTTACAACAAAATAGATAATATAAATTTCACATTCTGTTGCCTATCTGTAGAGCATTTATTTTCACTTTAATCGCTCTTGTTCACGAATGGCACAATGTACTGCACAAGAAATAGATTTAAATTTCCAGAGATTTGTGCGCTTTCTGCTCATGTGTAATTGTAAAAATCAGAGCATTCTGCATCCAGACAAACAAAAGTTAATATATAAAAATCAATTTTTAAAAATGGTGGCACGAAGCTGCTATGCGTTTAAAAAATGTCTGTATCAAAAGCAGCACTACAAAAAAAAAATACTGCATAATAAAGCTCAAGAATGTGTACCAGTGTGACAGAGTATTTGCTTTCATTATTATAACCATTCACACATTTAGAATACCCCCGCAAATATCAATATATGGGGCAAGAAGCCAACACCCAGCTGACTATAGTACACCATTCACATACAGCCATACGGCAGCGACGGCGTATAAGTCAAACAGCTGACAGCCAAAACCACCTGTAAAAAGGCGAAGGATTTTACACTTACCGGTTTCTAAATTTAAGTTCTCTTCGGCAGTAAGAGGGCAAGGTAGATGGAGAACATACAATAAGAAGAGAACGCTTATAAAGATGATATAAGTAGCCATGGTTTGTTCCAAAAATTAGCACAATTTGTATCAGTTTCCACGGCAAAATTCCAAGTTATACATCCATGATTCAGTACCGGTATCGTATTGAAGAATGTGCGTGCGCTTGTACTGGTAGCGTGTTGGCTGAATGAATGGGCGAGATCGGGCGACGAAAACACACAGTGCACCGAATGCCGTGCAACTCGACTCTGCATTTGCGATGGTATATTAGTATTGTACATGTACACACATTGTGTGTGTGTGTGTGTGTTCGTCACGGACACCACTAATGCAGAGAGAGGCGCCACTTCTATATGGCGCCTATTGGGTTGTACATCCGAAACTCGCTTTAGGCTATTCCTAAACCAAATACCCGTGACCTTGGGTCTACTTTTTAATAATGATGTCAAACAATATCTATGTCACATTTTCCTTATTTTGAGAGCGTAGACATCAAAACTTTTTGAGAAGGCCTATTATGGGTAGAGGTTGCATTTCATTTTTAAAAATAAAGCCTTTTATTTTAAACAGAAAAGGGGATTCAAAAGTGTTGGGCATATGGCGAGAAATTTGTCATTCAGGAGCAATTTCTTAATTTTAGAGCTAATAAAATGTACTCATAATCAGGATATAATAATGCAAAAGTTATTTCACAATCACAACCGTAAATGTCAAACTCATTAACAGGATAAAATATTTCTTTGGAGGAAGATTATGTTGAATGATCGGCGTAATGGGTGATTTAGAATTAGTATACCAACATTATCAGTGGTGGTTTTTTGTGGCTTTGTTGTTAAATTTCTGTTAAATTATCTTAACCGATTATGCTGTCCACTCAACTTTGTAAATCATAGTATCTGTGTCAAGTTCAGGCCTAATAATAAGGATTAATTGTCAACCATTGATTTCTGTGATTGATTTCTTGCTCTAAATGTTTATATGGATTGTTCTGTTGAAAAGTAAAACTGAACCCGAAAGCAAACTTACGAAAAGTAACGAAATGAAGTTAAAACCTAAACGCTCCAGTTGGAGAGCAACCATTAGGTTAACCAATGAAGTGTAATGTGGAACGTATGGAAATATTTGTTTTAAAAACAGAGCGAGAGAGAGAAAGAGAGAGAGAAAGAGAGAGAGAGAGAGAGAGATAGATAGTAAAATTCGTGAGAGGGTAATACGAGGAGGAGAGGGAGAAGAGGGAGAGAGGGGGGCTAGTGAGAGGAAGAGGAGAAGGAGGATGAGAGAGTGACAGACAGACAGACAGACAGACAGAAACAGAGATGAGGAGGGAGGGGAGGGGCTAGTGAGAAAAGGAAGAGGAGGAGGAGAGAGAGGCATAGGGGGGGGGGCTATAGTGAGAGAAGAAAATGGAAAGAGAGACACAGAGAGAGAGGGGAAAGAGACACGGTGAGAGAGATTCAGAGAGAGAGAAAATTAATACACAGAGTGGACAAAGCAAATAAAGAATGAGCTGAACTTTCCAAATTCGAACTTGTTTCCGTCACTTTTTTACATTATTATTATTGAACTTATTTGTATCCAAACCTTTTTAACCTTTCCATTGTTTAATAAATCATATCAAGTTAAGAATAGGACAAAAAGGGAGAAATAAGTAAGAAGAAAAATTATTTAAAAGATCAACCGTGATGAGAAAGTCCTTTTCAGAGTAGGGCATTATTATCAAAAGCACTCTAAATCAGATCCATTGTGTGTTGGATGCACCACTAGCCTCTGTGAACGTTGAATTGTAAAAGAGGTGCTTTTATATTCAGAGGAAAGTTGAATATATCGCCTAAAGCTAGTAACCTATATTCCCATATGAATAATGGAAGTTCAAATGAGCATGTAACCCCAATAGATATTATGACCTATGGCATGCCATCAGCCTTACTTCTGACTGCATTATGATAATAATCATCAATATGAAGTAGGCATATACTGATTTAACTGAACATTGTACGGGGGCAATTTCTTTTCAAACTTCTAGTTCAGATTGAAGCGTTGTCGCGTAGGGCCTTCAGAAACAAAAGGATGAATGCTGATGAGGCTTGCTTGGGTAATAAGAATTATTATTATCATTACGATTATTATTATATACTAGACTCAAAATGGGAAAAGCTCATTGAAAAGTATTGAATATCAATTTCATTTATTTCTTGAGTTCAGTTTATTTTGTTCGTTTTGGGGGTTATTTTGCATATCGAATTAGACAAATTGGGTCAATTAAATAGTGTTTGGCGTCATGAAGATACGCCAGCGGCAAAGGAAGTGTAAACTAGGGTCTCTACTTTGTGCAGTGTTAACTTTTTGGTATCATCTTTATTACATTATTCAAGCTTTTAGCATGAAACCCAGAAAAGAACCCAGTTTCTTTTTTACCATTAAAAGTCACACATATTCCATGTATTATTCATTCCTATGTGACGGGGGCAATAACGTGTTGCTTTTAGTCGTATATGCCTTTGCAATTCTGAGGAGCTTGGTTACCTGGCAACCAGATCTTACATTATTTATTGTTAAGTGTCGATACGCGTTCAATGTTTGAAGCTTGGTAAAGAAAGAGGTAAATACGCAGATGACGCCGAGCGAAATAGGATAGAAGATAGGAAATCTTGTTTCTCGTTTCTTTTTCTCCATGTTTGTCCTCCCTATCGTCTGTCGGTAACTGGAAACGATAATACCTCGCGCAATGTTTGCCGAGCAGTGGTTCCATTGCAGGTTGGGCAAGGATGAAAAGCTTCCAGGCAAGATAACATGCTATTGGAACATTATGATAGGGGCTGGTATTAGGCGGTGTGTGTATCATAGGAGGGAACGGGGTACGCCCCCCCCCCCCCCCCCTTCAGTGAAAAATATCACTTTGAATTGAAAAAAAATGAATTGAAAGATACCATGGGAAAATAAGAAAAAGAAAGATTTTTTTTTTTTACCAAGACATTAAAAGAAAGAGATGCGATGAAATTGGCAACAATAGTCAAATTTGACTAATAGCCATTATAATACCAAACGAAGAAGAAGAAGAAGAAGAAGATAATGGCGGATCCAATGGGTCTACATCACACAGGGCTGCCCTAGGTCCCCCACGCCCCACCCCATTTATTGGAGATAATACCACCCTCATTGATAAGTTCCTGGATACGCCACTGCAATAAGACCAACCGATTTGCTGACTGCAGCTTTAACCCATGCCTTAGAGAGTAAAGACTATAGTCAGACGAGTATTTTCGTTGATTGCACAGTCATTGATTCATTATCTTTCAACATTTACAAATTAGGGCAATCTACGTAATGTCGATTATTTTTGATGGGTCCCAAATTATAACCTAAGAGCAGATAAGCGTTGCTATATCGACAAAGTGGTGAAGATGCTTAGATACATTCGTAATGAAGGTCATTCTATTATCAATCCAAAACACCGGGACTAGAATGACAAACAATAATGCTGTGTTCCAAAATGGAATAGAAAGCTTGGCAAATAGGTCTCATTGATGAACTCTTATTCAACGGTTTTCTGTGTCTATTTCTTTCTTTCTTTTTGTTTCTTTCTTCTTTTGTTCCCCTTTTTTAATCTTCACTTTTCTTCGTATGTACACAGCTTTTTTACTATGGTACTTATTAGTGTTTAATCTTTACGTTTCTTTAAAATGGAAACTCTATTGATATTCAAATCCTTTACATCTATTTATTTGTAGATGAAGACTGTATAGCTTAGGACTACACCTTGAAAAACATGTTTATTTGAGGTGATAATACGTGGAAAGAAATACACCCCCCCCCCCCCCGGAAAGAGAGAGAGAGAGAGAGAGAGAGAGAGAGAGAGAAAGAGAGAGAGAGAGAAAGAGAGAGAGAGGGGAAAGAGAACAATATTTTTTAAGGAAAGAGAGGGAAGACAGAAATAGAGACAACTCTAGAGAAAAGAGAGAAAGAGAGAGATAAAGGTGTGTATATGTTTTGTTTGTGTGTGAGAGAGAGATAAGAAAGATGAGGAGAGGGGAGAGAGAAATTATAAGAAAAAGAAGAGGAAAGGAAGAGGAGAGAGAGAGACAGATATATAGATAGAGATCGATAGAGAGAGAGAGAGAGAGAGAGAGGGGGGGGGGGTGGGCAGAGAGAAAGAGGGAGTGTAAAACAGGGGAGATTTATTTTTATGAGAAGTGGGAAACGGGAAACAGAAAGAAAAAAAAAACGATACCGGTCATAAACGTCGAGATGAACGTACTTAATGCGGTGACGTCCTAAGATGTGATCTAAATGTCAATTTTATGAAAGTTTCCATTCATCCCTTGGAACCAATCATCGATAATAAAACGTGTTCACATTGGCGAATAAATACGTAACCCATCTTTTTTGTGATGTGAACACTCTAAAAAAAAAAGAGAACCTACGCCTACGCCATAGAACCCTTGTGCGTATACCCGGGGCGTATACACGTTGCCCTTCCTCTCTCAATTTATTATTTTGGTTGTTGCAGTTGTTGTTGTTGTTGTTGTTGTTGTTGTTGTTGTTGTTTTTTTGTACAAATAGTAGTAGTAGTAGTGGTGGAAGTAGTTGTCATTTATTTTATCTATCTTCTTTCTCTTCTCATTCCCTGCTAACTATACATTTACTGAAGGGAATGTATCTTCGTTTAAAAAAAGATAAACTGGAATCTAAAAGGTTGTGCATACTTTCCAGATTTGCAAGTTTCCTAGTACCTCAATCACGCGAATACATTCAGTTAATGAATTGCGAAATAACTCCATTTACTAAAACCTCAGTCTTCTTCTTCAAAATACTGATTTATATTCATTACGTGCGCTTGATTGAAATTGCGCCCATTCATGCTGGAGTTTCCAAGGAGTGTGATCGTGTGACCTTTGCAGGATCGATACTAATGCACTACGGGGTTGATTTGATATTATGTCTAAAACATTAGCAATAACTACAGGAGTAGGTAGTATATTATATAATGTGCTTGTCTGATTACTTCGATCATGTGCTTCACTTTGGATATAATCTGAAAACATGATTACCTTCAAGACCCTTGCACCTTTTATTTTTATGTTTATTTTGTTTACAATAACAGGACACACAAGATGCAAAACGAGCTTTTCTTCCCCCAGGTACAACACAATACCTGTATCCTCCATGTATATACTCCATGGTAGAGACAACAGTTGGTGACTTTCTGCTTGACTGCCTTTTTGCTATTAAATTATTTTCTTCGTCGTCTGACATTTAGTCGTGATTTAATTGACTCGGTTCGATGCAATTCAGTGATTAAAAAATATATGAAAGGGTACAGGGATCTTAAGACACCATTGACCTTGGTGTGGGAATGTCAAGATGAAAAAAAACATATCGAGTTCTCGAAAATTATGAAACTGATACGTTTCTTATTCTTCTTGTTTACGTGCCATGTCCTGTGACGTTGGCGACCATGGAATGCCACAACTCTCTGTCCCATATTCTATGCCTTTCTGCTATTAAATTAACCTTCAAACACCCTAGCACCTTCTATCGTTTTTGTTAAATACGATAACAGGACTACGTTCCTAAGAGTTAGATAAAGCAGAATTGTTTCATAACGGAAGATTGATCGAAATAAATTCAATCTAATCATGTATGATGTATCCTTCGCACAAAGGTTAAGAGACCTGCTGTCTGTTCTTCTTTCAAGAAATAAAATGGTGTTTATTTGACTGCAGGAGCTGTCATGAAAATAAAATCCTCTCTCTCTCTCTCTCTCCTTTCCCTCCCTCTATTCCCATCCTCTCTCTATCCCTCTATCTCACTCTCTCTCTCTCTCCCCCTCTCTATCCCTTACCCCTTTCTCTCCTGTTTTCGGTATACAAATCAATTTCTCCTTATAAGATGAAGTTTCTAGCAAAAACGTACTCTAATTTTTTGTTTAATGTATAAAGAAGGATATCAGATTGATGCAGTGTATGATACAATGGTTTATTAATTATTTATCTTTCTACAAAACTTATTTTCAATACATGAGTAACATAATTCATGAGTCATCTAATAACATTTTGCTACCAACATGAACCCTCATGACGTTGACCTAGATGACACATACAATCCAGGCGCTTACTCATTCAAGGGAGATGGGGGAGATCCCAGATCATTCTTTCTTTATTGCAGTTGTGAAATCTTTTTCTCATGTTTGTATTACTTTTATATACTTTTTGAAGTGCAAGTATGCTGATCACGATTGGCTATAATGGTAGTATTTTGCACTCTAGTGCTGACCGAAGTGTGGATCAAAATATAATGACCCTATCACGTTACAAACCACCTCTTTACAAACGTCCTTCGCTTTAGCGCATTTAGTGGATTTAAAAGGTGTTTAATCCTTCCCACTGCTCTGTTGCAAGACACTACATTGTTAAATCTTTTCTGCTCTTAAGCTTGTTGATTTAAATCGGAATCTGGTAGAAAGCCTTGTCTGCTTGAGCGCATTTGAAGCCCAGATAAATCTAGGGTAATAATAGCTATTCAATGCTGCGTCCCAAGGAAAACACTTTATACCAAGCGAATTATTTCTTAAATAGAATTCCAGCTAACGGTACAATTAAAGCTCAGATTTATCTCACAAATGCAAGAATTTGATGTTAAGAGAGACGTAATCATACTATGGAAGGAGTGGTGCCAGGGTGTTTTTAAGAGAAGAACGGAAGGGAAAGGGAGAATGATGATAAGGCGAATGAGAAGGAGAAGAGGAAGAATGAGGAAGAGTGAAAGAAGAAGGGAAGAAGAGGGAGAAGAAGGACTAAGGATACAAAGAAGATGAAGAAGATGAAGAAGTAGAAGAAGAAAAAGAAGAAGAAGGGGAAGAAGAAGTATAAGAAGAAAAATGAGGAGGAGAAGAAGGAGTAGAAGAAGAAGGGGAAGGAGAAGAAGAAGAAGAAGAAGAAGAAGAAGAAGAAGAAGAAGAAGAAGAAGAAGAAGAAGAACGAGGAGGAGAAAACGAAAACGAAAAGTAAACTCAAGAAGCACAATTCAAAAGAAAAGTCTTTGACAAGAGAAAACAGTTATTGCATTTTAAATTGAATTGTTGGTCTAATGTATGAGAGGGTGGACAAAAAAGGCGAAACCAACGCAACAGTTGGGTCGCATTTTATTGAATGTATAGACTGGGTTTTGAAAAAGGGGTGAGCACAGGCTGTTTATGTCCCACCCCCTACGTCCGCCAACGCCGTGACTATTATTGCAATTCTTGATCAAGTTACCTTTTATCGTGTAAGTTTATGCGTTCACTAAATTAAAAACGGATTAGTTGAATGACCCATTCATTACCCCCAATGAACCCAAGCGCTTATTAAAACACTATAAATAGACGATGTGCTTACAGCCACGTCTATACAGGGCAGTAAGACACTGTCCAACAGGATTATCAGTGATTTGATACAATACAATAGGATTAACACAGGCCTAAATAGCCATGTTGAGCCCTCGCGGCTTTGGCAGAATCTAGAAAAGTTCATTTTTAGGAATACTTTATGAAAATGATTCTACCCGTTTTCATCCGATCCCCTGAGTTCCTCAAAAGCTTGTTCCAGCTTTTGGCGGTCAGTCTTTCGATAGTAAATTGTTTCGAGTTCATGAATCTTTTCATTGATGATGGATATCTCTTTGGAGAGTTCTGATCGTTCGAAGGCTAGTTGGTTCGATCGGCTGATCGCTTGCCTCGTATCTTCATAGTCTCGCTCCAACTCGGCTTTCTCCTTCTGGCGAGCGATAAACTCCTGTTCGTTTAACTTCAGACTCCTATTCAACGACTTCAGCTTCTTGTGTAGGATCTCGACGTCTTTTCTCACACCCAAGATGCTGTCGATGTCCTTCGAGAAGTCCGCGACGTCCTTGTTTTGGAAGATCAGTCGTTTTCTCTCCAGAACGTCGTGTTCGCTCTGCGACTTCTCCTGGTTCATTCCACGGTTTTGTTGTGTGAGCTTTGTTATTTCCTGGTCGAGTTGCTTCATACGCTCACGCATTTCCCTGGTGCGAACTCGAAGTCGTTTCTCGACGATGGAACTCAGGATGTTGGAATGCTCAAGCTCGATGGTGTTGTACTCTTCTTGTTTCAATCTCTGCAGACGTTTGGTCTTGATCAACCTAAACTGAATATCTTCCAGGTAGATCTGATCATTTGCGCGCCATTTTCCCAGGAGGTGGATGCAGAAGTAGAACTTCTGGAAGAGATCGGGGAAGAGCCGAAGGACTGGGAATCTTTTAGAGTCCACGCTCTCAGCAACCTCAAGAGAGAACTTGTCTGCACTGAACAACTTGATATTCACACCCGGATGCGCATCGGTTAGGAGCTGATCGATCGCATCCAGGTTAAATTTGAGTTCAAGGTTTGTGCTACGGGCCCACTTCAAATCAAAGTCACCTTCAAGTGATTGGTAGTTCCTGCAGAAAGTCTGGACAACGCCGTATATGTCGCGTACTTCGTCCAGGAGGTCCACGAGAGATTTAGCGCTGCGGGTGAACGCATTTGCGAACGTCTGGATGTCCTTGCTGAACCCGGCATCGCGGACTCCTCCTGGACGTCGCACCTCCAGACAGGTCCTGATGAAGAGATCCAGCTCCTGCATCCCGGCGACTCTAGGGATCATACTTTTGATGCGCTTGACGCGATGTTTGCTCTTGAAGATCTCCTCGACGTGGAGCAGGAACTGTATGGGCTCGATGCCGCCGTAGAAGAACTTTTCGATTTTGGTGGCGAGGCGGGTTTTCAAGTGCTTGACCTCTCGGTCGACGTAGTCATAGACCTCGTGAATGTTGTTAGGGGGGTCGTCCCCCTGCCAGCCCGGAGAGGGCATTTTGATTAACAGGAATAGGTTAATCCACAGGTTAAAGGGTAACTTTTCAAGATTTTACGACAATTATGAGGAATGGCTCCCGCTGTATCCGATGCGTCTGAAAACAAAAAAGAAAAGAGAAAAAAATGAATTAGAGCTATAAAATTTCAAAAGTATGGGTGTTTATAAAAAGAGAACTAGTACAAAATTTCAAAAGTATGGGTGTTTATAAAAAGAGAACTAGTACAAATTTTCATTACTGTTTTAATGGGATTTCATATTTGAGAAAAAAATAATTAGAGCTATAAAAGTTCAAAAGTATGGGCGTTTATAAAAAGAGAAATAGTACAAATTTTCATTACTGTTTTTGTGGGGTTTCATATTTTCATTAAATACGCATCTTTCGCCAACCTACAAAACGAATACTGACTATCCATATTTTCATTATTATTATTTACCAACATTATGATTAAAATGGTAGATTGATGGGAAGTTTATGGTTCTAAATTTGTTTCATTATCTTTATTTACTTTATTCAAGAAATAGGAATTGCATCAAGATTTAGGATGGCGCATCATATTGAATAGACTCATGCATTCACTATTAAACATAACCAGATAATTCTTTTTGTCGTGGGTATCATGGGGGGGTGGGTCACTGTCGGCACAATGTTATCGACATAATAACATAATAGTTTTCTAATAAACCAGTAATGTAGCACTTAGAAAAGAAGAAGGGACTATGATTATGGGTGGAGAGAAGAAAAATACGAATACACAGATGAAAAGGGGAAAAAAGACTCAAACGTAGAAACTGATACAGATTAAATTATGGACCGACGTAACTTTACGATCTCAAATGGGCTACACTCCATTGTTGCTTTGTGCTATTTTATGTTCGTCATAAATATTTGACATTGATGTTCCCATCGCCAATATGATTGTCATGAAGATTGCTAAAAAATATGCTCCAAACCCAACTGAATCCTCGGCCATTGTACTAACAGCAACCGTGGTATGCAGATAATAAAAACTTCACTGATAGTTATAAACGCATGCGGCGGCCATTTTCAAACTTCTTTTTACTTTAACAAAACACGTATTATTAATGCATTTTCTTTATTCACATACTTTTATTAAGTTTTGTGCAGCATATAATCATAATAGGAAAACACAAATGATAATTATATCGGAATAGGGTTCTTTTAATTTGTCGTAATACGAGTAAGAATTATTTGTACTTACCATTTGATTAGCATACTTCCATTTGGCTCAAGAAACTTTCTATGCCGTCTTTAAAATATCACCAAACAATATTTATCTTTCCTCATTGTACTTCAACGACTCTTAAAAGTTGCGAAAATGTTGCATTTTAGCAAAAAAATACAAATTTACGCCAAACCTGATAGCAACACCGTTATTTAGAAGCTACATACTTAATGCACGAAAGAAATTAACCTTGTATGAATGCTTAATCTTATCCACTCCTACTTTGTATATCTCTTTGTTGTGGATACGTCGTGCATTGTATATAGTACAGCTATAGTAAAATTAGGCCTCCCCGGAACCCTTTCATGAATAAAAGAATAATAAATATCTAATGAGAAGGGAAGGGCTGATATAGCAAGGAGGGAGTATATTTTTCAAATACCGAAAAGCAAAAGTTTTTATTCCAACTTTAAAAATGGTTTCCAACGATAAAACTAAGGACTATCTGAAATTATATTCAAATAAGAACATTTGTATTAATATATTTCATATTTAGGTTTACAATCATGATAAACATGTTTAAAAGGCAATAAATATGACAAGTGCAAACATTTGCGCCCCTACTTTTTTAGTTCGGTCTTCTATTATTCCTTCATATTGATTATTCCAAAATGGCACTGATAAAAATCGATGATATGGAAGTCCTCCCCAATATAACTTGGCGGTTTAGGTGCAGACCGCAGATCCACCCGAAACAAGAAAAAATATTGATTTGTTCTAAAAGTTAGGAAGACAGACACGGGGCCAGAAGGAAAATATTCTTCCTTCAAGACGTACCTGCTTTGACACATTCATGTGTGGATGAAATCATAGTATACGATAATCGTAAAGACTTTAATAACGCATAATAATTAAGATACTATGCACTGTACAACTTACACAAATAGACACATAAACGAATTTTCCTTAATGAGCTATTAATGTTATCAATGTTCCATTTTGCTTATAGAAGTGCTTATGAATTTACTGCACAAATGTTTAATTCATATCATTCTTTTCTATGATATCATCATTATCAGTATTGCTTATAGCTTGATCTGAGAGAATTTACAAGAGAATTCTTCGTCATTAAGAAACATGCAAAATGCAACTATACACTGACACTGATCCTTGATCGTATGTGATAGATCTGAATGAAACAGATCTACAATGACAATACATCCAACGTCACAAATTTACATAAAGGAACAAGGTTTGTTTGTTAATAATAACGTTTCACTGACCCTGCTCCCCCCCCCCAAAAAAAAAAAAAGAAGAAGAGAATTATGCTTTTACATTTAAACAGAAGTTTCATTGTGTAGCCTGTGTATTGGAAATTACTTTTTTAAAATCATTTCACCAAGTAAGTATATCCGATGTCGTCCATCTTTTAATACTGCTTGTACCTTTGTCAACCTCCACCACCACAACTATACCATGAATATCATCATCATCATCATCTTCATCATCAACATCATGAGGGGCGGAGCTAGCTTTTTGCCAAGGGGGTGGTTTGACCCAATGGCGGATCCAGGATTTTTCCAAAAATCGCGCCGTTTTACTGTTTTACTTTTTTTCTTTTCTTTTTTTCTTCTTCTTTTTTTCCTTTTTTCTTTCTTCACTTGGCCGCCCAAGGGGGGGGGGGGGGGTTAAACCGCCGAACCCCCCTAGATCCGCCCCTGATCATCATCATCATCATCATCATCATCATCAATACCCCAAACATGACGATCATCATCACCAGCATTATCACAATCACCACTTGATAACCACAACTACGACACCGCCATCATTACAACCAGTCCACAACCATTCAAAACTACCACCACCAGAAAGAAAATCATTACATATCTACGATGTGATGGTGGTGGGTTTTGATTCCGATTGTAATAGAGAATAAAGGTATTGATATGCATATGGACTAAGGATAAGGATAAGATGAAGTATAATGATATAAGGATAAGGACAAGGTTAAGGATAGGCATGAACACAAGCATAAGGACAAGGATGATGGTAAGAGTAAGGATAAGGTTAAAGATCAGCGTAACGATAGGGACAAGGACAAAGGATAAGGATAAGAAGAAGAAAAAAAAATGAATATAGATAGAAATAGATATGGGAATATAAACAGGAAACAAAATAAGTATAAGAATAGGATTAATATTAAATTTTAAGAAAAGGGATAAGATTAAGATCATAATGATAAGCCACAAGAAAGGATTATAACATGTTTAGGAGGTAGCTTGAAGTTAACTGGGGTAAAAAATTCATGCATCAAACGAACATTAAGGTAACCGTTTAAAATGTCATGCACCCATGAACTCACAAATAAAAATGCTATTTCGGTCGCTACAAAAATACATCAGCTACATTTTACCGAGTGGCGGCGACAGGAGAGAACTATATAGATAGAGAAAAAAAAACACATATACTCCGATAAACGAGGTTGGAATTTAATATCCAAGAAAACATCATGTACGGGCCATTATTTTCATTTTGCCCGACAGCACTTCGTCCCCTACTTCACAACCCATTCCCCGTGTGACGTAATTCAATGTCGTCACAATCGGTTGCCATGGGGACAGCATGATTGCGCAGCGAGCGAAATGTCCAGCTGTTATGATCAGCGGTGTATGGTGTATAATTGGACCGGACTAGAAAACTGGTATCACGAAATTAATGAAACATGACAAAAAATAATAACTGGATGGCGACCTGGGGTGACCGAGTTAAACACCTGTGTTAAAGAAGGTGGTGTATGTAAATAAGAGATGGACTTCCATGACTGACCTAATCAAAGACTGATGTGTCAGGTATGAATTAAATTACCTATAAGAAGTGGTAAGAGTTATGATTCATTAGATGGTTAAAATTGATAATTTTGAAGGTGAGATGTTACACATGTCGATATCCTCCGACACCCCTCCTCCCTCTCCCGTCTCCCTTTCTCTCTTCTCCTCTTTCATCATAGCTCACCCTAATTTCTCCCTCTGTTATCGTTTTTTTTTCTCTCTATCTCTCTCTATCTCCTCCCCTCTACATCTTTGCCTCTTGATTCAACTTTCTTTCTATCAATCTCTCTCTCTCTAAGCTTTTTCTTTCTGTCATTTTTTTGCTATTCATCTCTCCCCCATATCTTTCTCACTTTAATCTCCCCCCCCCCCCCCTTTCGCCTCCCTCTCTCTCTCTCTCCCTCTCTTCCATATTTCTTTAACTCAGCAAGCAACTCCCATTCTTTCACCCAACCCCTCTCTCCTCCTTCTCTTTCTTGTATCTCTATCTGTTTGCCTATTTGCCATCACCTATCTGTCTTTATCCCCCATGTCCATTACAATCTCTCTGTTTTCTCTTCATCTCTATCTCTATCTCTTCGATATCTATTTTTTACTCTCCCATCATTTACTTTAACTAAATCATCTACATGTGCAATGTATAATAAAGTAAGATACATGAAGATGAATTATTCAATGACCACCATTAACACTTCACAAACATTCTTACAAATAGATAAGAGTCATCTCTGCAGAGAATAACAAACTTTCCATATTCCACAACACATTCTTTTCTAATACATTATATACTCTCACAAAAAAAAAAGTAATTCACAAAAGCAAAAACCATTGAAGTGAATAGAATAATGTTCTTTATTATCATTGGACGGTAACACAAACATGAAATTGTTCTTTCTTTAGTACATCTTTGATAAAGGCCATAGTCCATATATTTATAATAATATTTGCATATTGGAAAGATTACAGCCCAATCACCATCTTTGTAATATCTATTATGGAATCACATCATACATTAATAATAATTTGTCCATGTAAATATCTCCGGAACATCTCACTTATGTTTGTTCTATAATATTCAACGAAGTACCACTTTATCTAAACATACGATATGAAATAACATTGACCATACATTTATATCTAAACGAATAAACCTTTTTCATCATTTCATGCGGCACATAATCTGTATTTCATATATTTTCCCCTTTATATAAGGCCAACTTTGTAACATATTCTAGCACATATAGTACATAATTCAAATTCCCGCCATTTATATAAATTTCTGTTTTAACATCAAATGATCATTTGACTGAAAGACATCTATCTTGTGCTATTTTTCTACAAACTACAAGTACAACAAAAATCACATAAAAATGGAATGAAGATATACTAGATAATTAGAAGTACACATAATTTCCAAAATGTTTCCTAGGACAGAATGTTAAATAGAGGTCCCATGTGGAGGAGAATCATGGGTAACATGGTCAAGGACCATACATCACTCATCAAGAGTAATTGTTGTTGTTGATTTTATTTTTGGCGTTCAGTCAAATTTGACAATCTATGCAGAGGCTGGTCCTTTAATTAGTCAAGGTAGTCAAGTCGTGACAGTCCCTAGATTAGAAGTTCTGTGCCCTTGTGCTTTCGATGGTCCACTGCTTGCGATGTATTGACTCGGGCCAACCAGCTACGTACTCATAACGAGTAGAGGGCCGGAAAGCTCTGTAAAATAGTACACCTACACATATAAATCAAATCTAAATCAGTGACACCAACAAGAGAGACCCAAGGGTCATAGTTCACTTTCCCCCTCCAAGGCACAGGTGATGCCAGCTAATTAAAAACAGTACTAATAATAGGTCTGTGCCTTCCAAGTTAATAAACAGAGTCACAGACTGTTTCTGTCTTTTAATATACAAAGAGACAGACAAGCAGACAAATACCTCCTACCATAATAAACTATCGTAGTTATGGCTAACTTCTAACATTCTAGGAGCTTTCTATATTCTCTGTCTTTCTTTTGGACTTCCCTTACCGGTATATCATCCATACAAATACAACTCAACATTAGCCAATTCAAAATTGATCTTATATAGACATGGGCATACTAGCCTATTCACAGCCGACAGAATGATTTAATTCACAATTACTAAGACAGCTTTCATGTATAAAAAGGCTATAGTTTCCTGCCAAAAAAGTTCAAACCCAAAGGTTAAACAAGGTCAACTGAAGCCATAATGTGATCGCCAAGGATACGTGGACGGAATTGTCTTCCCTCTAATGTGGAACAAGGTGAATTGAAGCCACGCAAGGCATATTCCTCCCACATGGACGGATAATTTGTTATGGTGAATAAAATGGCTCAGATTCTAAGTAGATCAAGAAGAATGTAGTACACTGAAAATATTTGACATAACAGTAATTATAAAAATTGGTGTGCATCATTACTGCTTACCTCTGCTGGAATATAACTAAAATACAATATACTGCATTTTGAGGTTATAGCATTTAACTCGGTGGAAATTATTTGATTTGGAGATAACACATAGGCTTTCGCCCATCTCATCTATAGCTTTATTTAGTTCATTGGAAATATAATGCAGGCTTACAAAAATCATGGCAATACGGACGGCAGAATAATCGTATTTCTCTCAATGTTCTTTAAAATTAGACTACCCATTTTACCAAAATTAGAGACACAGTTTCGATGTACAGCAATTAGTTTTCTTCTTGTACATGTATGCAGTTGTATGCTATTGCTAACTACTTGCAGTGTTTATAACACAGACATTCAGACAGATATTAAACATTATTAATACATTATCCTCCATGTATGATCATGAAAAAGAGAACTAAACATAGAAAGACAACAGAACAAAATTATCTTTAAAAATTCACAAAAAGTTACCAAAATATACAAATCTTCCTCATAAGATTAAATCTGATTAAATACAATCAATATACATATTTGATCAATATACATATTCGACCACTATTTACAATTTCTCCTGCTATTTTAAAGGTACTATGTCCCATTTGCAGGCCAAAAAATGAAAAAGTTAAATTCCAACTGCATTTGAAAGATAATACTAATTTAGAACTTCCCTAAAAAAGGTGGGGCTTGAAAATGTCTTCTAGTGGGAAAATAACGACTATTAGTTGTCAAATGGACTTTAGGGCTATAGAGCCCAAAAGTAATAGTCTTGATTTTCAGACAATTGTACCGAATGGTCATACATTTTATGCTGCGCAATGATTCAATCAGTTTAATCTTGGACATCACAAGAAGTGGGTTACTGATGTAGACAAATGCTCATGTACCTTTACAACTCTTTTCATGTATGTTATTACCAAAGAAGAAAAAGAGCCAGTCAGTCACTCAATAGTGTCTGACAGTGAAGTCTAGCAAGTAAACGGGTTTCCTTACATAATTTGAATATGAGGACACTGCTAAAGTTTAAATTTCACAAATAGGACATACATGACATATTCATAATTCCTGCAAAGTTCTAAAGCATTTGAGGTTGGTTGCAAAAGGGACATAGTACCTTTAACACAATTATACAATAATGCATATAACATCATCATTTATGAAAGAGCTTTGCTGATGGATGGAATTAACTTTGCAAATAGCACAATAATGAGCTTAACTTCATTGTTCAACTACTCTGAAAAATAATAACAAATTGCAATAAATGTCTTTGCATCCACTTTACTCTCCAACCGTGGTTGGTTGTGGTTATTTGACATTTTGAGGAATAAAAACAAATACATTGTTTTGATCATATAATAACATATCTCAATAATCTCTCCCTTTTTTTATGAAATAAAATAGTGAATTTTTCGTAACTTATAATATATATCTTTACATTGTTTTCACAAAAAAATAATTGGCTTAAACTCATTCTTATTTATGTCTTATGACATTATCCAACTTTCAATAAAATTACAAGAATCATACATTTCAATCAAGGTGAGAAAAATTTGTAAAAAAATAGGCAAATATTCATAGAGAAGATATAACGCTTAAACTCATTGCTTCCATTTGAAAGACTGAGAGAATTAAATATTTATATATTTTGATCTAATTATTTGGCATTTGAATTAGGTCCAGAGAATAATATTTTGTTTTGCAAATGAATTCTATTCATTATTAGGCGGTGTTTAAGTGCAAGGTTTGTCATGAAATAGAATTCTATTGAAATTTCAGTTCTTCTGCATGAATAGCAAATGTATTATTAGAAAGGAATTCATCTAATTTCAATCGATGCATGCATAATGGAAATGCACTTGTCGTTATTAAGGTTAGCACAACCAAATTTCTCAATATCCGCATCTAAAGAGGCTACTTTGAAAGTCTAAAGGCTGGTTCAGACATGATGCGGCAAAACCTCAGTGTTTTTTTAATGACATAAGTGTGATATATATGCTTTGTATTTTTGTATCTTATAACACAGAGCTCAGTGAATACAAACAATTTCGCAGTTGCCATTCCTTAACTCTTGTTTTTAAAAGCGCAGCGCTTTTTTAGCAGATATTTACCGCGTCATGTCTGGAAGAGCCCTACAAGAACTTAAAATCAATTTCCCTGAATCTGAAAGATATAAGTGTAAAGTTCATTGTTACTTGGATAAATAACATCACTGGCAATGTAGCACTGATACCTAGAAAATTCTTGTATAGCACACCTTTTTCCCCTAAGACTCTATGTGTGAATTCCAGTCGACTTGTGCAAGTAACTCATTTCATATACGGTTCTGCACCACCTTTCTATAGTAATCTAAATAACATCAGATCGCAAAGAAAAAACCCACAAAAAGTCGTTCACATCAGTGTGCAACTGTACCCTACTGCAGTTTACCGCAAGGATGTTTTAAGGGTACTTGAGCGTACTGCGCTTCAGATGTTGTACGTTGTAACACGCAGATAACCAAGTACGCATAGGACCTATGTTGCACACAGCTACTTTTGTAGTCAAATCAACTTTTGTAATTACATCCAAAAAAAGATGTGAATGAGTCTTAATAGACACACAAGTTGTCTGATCATCAAGTATAACATTTGCAGAACACACCCCATACTGAATCATATTTCTCTCTCTCTCTTTCGTTCTAATAATTGTTGTGGATATATCAATCCCATTTCAATAGAAATCCTGGATTTCATATTCTTTGTTATTTTCCATAACATCTAAGCAGCATTATATGATAGAACTCATCTATTTATAAGTTATTGATTGCTCGGACGGATTATCACTTTCCATTGGATGGATGTTATCTTACTTTCATTTGAACACACATATAACGCAGTCGTACTGGAATAAAATGTAAACATAATAAGCTATCATTACATGAATATCTCTGTGACCGAGTACTCTAAAGCACACTTGAGATTGAACCAGTAAACTGCTTAAGAATTATTTCTCCACTCTTTGATAATGATTTGATCTTGTTTATAAAGGCACAGATACTAGTTTTGCATATTTACCAAGAACTGAAAAGCACATTTAGAAATTAAATCTGTGTAATTTGCTATGATATATATATATATATATATAGAAGCTCTTTGTTCATATTTCCAAGTACTGAAGAGCAAACTTCGCCAGTGAATCCGTAGACTGCATTAGAATATCTCAATCTCATAATGATTTGATCTTGTTATAAAGGCAGATATCTTAATTTCGCATAGCATGAAATCAGAGTGAAAAGGAACTCTTTTGATCGAATTTTAATTTGATCACAAAACTACAGAATGTAACTGTATCTATTAGTTTTAAATAACATGGGATCAGACTACAAAGAAACTCTCTTGATCAATTTTTTAACTTGATCACGAAACCAAAGAAAGATCATATTATATTTATTCTTGGGAACCTACAAAAACAAGCTATGCTTTCCAGTAGGTTCCTGTTTCATTTCATAGATTTGAACTTACTTTGTCAACTATGTTCTTTATTGTGCAAAACAATTGATATGAAATGGAATAAATTTGAATCAATCAAACAAACAAACAAAGTAGCTGTTCTCAAGAAGTGATTGAAAGATGCTTGATAAATGAAGTTTGGTCTCTTGTGCATGTAGACGACATCAAATGGCAGCTTTAGCTTGTCCGGCGGGCGATCAGTAAGGCCTAGGGTCTACTTGCCCTTGGGTCTGGCAGAGCTTGGTCTGTTTGCTGGAGGCTGACCGCCTGATATCATCGAGTCTACCATCTCTACATTGCCCATGATGTCCTGGGGTAAGAAGAATGAGAGAGAGATGGAGAGGGAGAGGGAGAGGGAGAGGAAGAGAGAGAGAGAGAGATGAAGGGGGGGGGGGGGTGGGGAGAACAGGAGAACAAAAAAAAAGGGGAATGAGGAGAAGGGAAAGAGAAGAACGAGTTGGACAGAAAATGGATGAGAAATGGTTTATTAAAAGAAAGGAAAGGAAAAGTAATAAAGGGAAAGGGAATAAGAAGAAGAAAAATTAATATGAATAATGCTGAGTACTGATGGATGTAAAGATTTACTAGCTCCTATAATTGACAGCTTTACGGGGGGGGGGGGGGGTATCTGTGAGTTTTATCACATGACACATCAAATATCATCATCAAATCAAAAATTTGACAATGGAGCAGATGGGGAAAATCTTACTTCTCTGAATCAGATGAGATTGATTGCTTTTTATTACCATGATACTGAGGAGTGTTCTATTGGGAGTACACTACAAGTGTTCAAAATTGTTGGAAATGTTGGAATTTCTATCCATCTATCTATCAAGTTATCTACTCCCAGCTTGGAAGTTGATTGCAACTTTCTCCACACATCTCTGTTCTTGGTAGAATTTCTAGTTTGACAAAAATAGGAGTTATATTTCTCTAAAATGTCTATGGTCGGAAGAAAAGCCGATAGGTCATGAATAATGAAATGGTTATTCCATTTAAGTCCTCTCAACATACATACTCTGTTGTCATGACTCACCAGGGGCCTGTCTTACAAAGAGTTGATATCAATCGCAACTTATTTGTGATTGATATCAATCGCAACTATGTACATAACAGAAAGGGGAATGCAAACTTGCGATTGATTGGAGGAAATATGATTGATTTGGATCGATCGTTATAAGATGGGGCCCAGGGATATAACTTACCTCATTCGAAGCGTATTTGACCTTCACTTCTTTGATGATGTCCTTGACCTTTGACATGCTCTTCATATCCTCTAAAATATCCTCTGTGAAAATCATAAAACATTGTAAACAAGATTAATATCTCCACATAAATTTGTTTCACCCCTTCTCCATGTATTTCTCCTATTCCCCAGAGTTCAGTTGAGACTTAGTCCATCTGATCTTAAACATTCTACTTTAAGATTTTTAAACAAAACATGTCAGATGACACGCTCTGTCTCGCTTGTGCCCAACAACTTGTGTTTTAGGGTACCACCTATCGAAAGTATAAGCAAAGTTTGGTAGAAAACTGCCAAACAGGAATTACAATATCTTAACAAAACTTTTACCTACAGTATTTAAAAAGCAATGATTTTCAAACTTCAAACAGGTCTTAACCAAGGAGTATTTGAAGGTGATAATCATAAAAGAGTAGAAGCATAGGATCCCCAAAATACAGAGCAATATATAATCTATTTGTTGCTGTTGATTAGTCTTTTTCAAGTTGAGTAATAGACTCCAGGGGGGTGTTTCACAAAGATCCTAAGATGAACTTATCTCTAAGTTTGACTTAACAATTATGGAAAGCCATTGGGATCTTTGAAAATATTTTGAAAAAGTTATTTTTTAAAGTCACAAAATGTTGATTCAAATCATTCATATTTTCTACTATCATGGAAGATCTCAAGTTCTTGATGTGGAATTTTGAATATATTTTATTTTAAGGCTACAAATGGCTCTCCATAATGTTTAAGTCCAACTTAGAGTTAAGTTCGACTTGTGATCTTTGTGAAACATCCCCCCCCCCCCCCCCGACTACAGAAATGCTGATGCAGGCTACTCGCTACTCACCGGTTTCAGCCAGATCCATGAAGAAAGAGCAGACGTATTCCACCACGTCTGGGTTCTCTTTGTGGAGCTGGTAGGCCTCGGCCACGATGTTGATACCCTCAGAGTTGTGGGCCAGGTACGCACTCTCCTCCGACTCGGCGACCAGGCTTGACAGGGCCATGCAGCCGTTCTTCACCACGTCGGCATGCTGTTAAAAGATAAAAGATACAAGTGTTAATCTAATATTAGTACTTATTGTATATAGACACGTCAGTCCTAGATCTGGAGTCCTATTGCACCAACCTTCTGAAACCTGAAAACACAACTTATAAAAGAACCCACCTAATATGTATTTAATATGTACTTAAAGCACCTGGCTGCAAACCATATAGAAAACATAATTTTGCAATCAAAAACATTATCACTGATTTTACATGGATACTTTTTTCAATATACCGGTAAATGAGCAAAAATATGGCATGGTTGTTTTGCTCAACTGCAATATTCGCAAAGGTTTGTATAACTTGCAAAAGTTCCTTATAAGTATAAAAGACATGCTGCTAGTCATAGGATAACATGCAGAAGCAATTTAATATTATTCCTTGTGCAAATGAATATTACCATTAATCCGATTGTATCACTAAGCAGAGTAGATATGAGGAGGAATCGAAAGAGAAAGGAGATAGAATGATAATGACTACCCACCTGTTTGTGATCAGTGATCGCTTTGAGAAGGACCTTTGCAAGACCTCGTGCTGCCATCATTTCTACATTCTCATCTGGATCAAAAAGAAATCAGAAAATCATTTGTTTCCATTCTCATCTGGATCAAAAGAATTCAGAAAATCCATTGTTTCCATTCTCTCGATGTCAGCAGAAGTCCAGAAGGTGCAATCAAAATATTGAGTTGTCGAGTTGATTGTAAGGTACGGCTCAATGAATAAAGTAATGGTTTAGGAATCAACTTACAAGGTAACCAGGTTTATAATTTCTCTATATTTTAACCCTTACTGTACTGGGGGGGGGGAGGCCCCCCCCCTCGACATTTTCGGAGATTGCGCCGCAACCGCTTGGAATTTTGAATTGTCGTTTCATGACTTTTTTCCCTCAAGTCTTACGCACATTTTGATACCATTTTCGTCGAAATCGAATATACCTGTAAGGCGTTACATAACAATTAGTATGCGCATGTCATCAAAAAAAAAAAAAAAAAATTACAAATCGCATCAAAATTTGCATAAATTATCATTATTAATTACATTAAAATAACTTTTTTGTGTTAGAAAAGAAGTTTCATATGAATAATGAGTTTCAACATTCAAAAATTGGAGTTTGACACGTTTTCTGTAAAATGCATAAAATTAGCGCGTTTTGCATAATTAATTAGGCTAACGACAAAAATTTGCATATTTGGAAAAAACTAATTATACCATCTTGTTCCTTACGTAAATATCTACAAACATGCAAATTTTCGTGTTCATCGGACAATCGACGGCCGAGATCATAGGGGGGGGGGCCTCCCAGGCCCCCCCCCCCCAGTCAGAGGGTGCTCAAAATGAATCCGGGCTAACTCGACCCACGGGACTACTCGGCCCAGCTTGGAAAACTGGGCCGAGATGTCCCGACCTGATTAATCGATCGAGAGATACCAATGTGTATATGTTTGTTCTCTTTGTGACTTAATAATGCCCTTTCCAACCTAAATCTTTAATGGAATTGTGTTAAATGATACTAATGAAGACAATCTATGACTTATCTTTCGGTAAAATGACAAAAAAATGACATTTCGGACAATTTACTCACAGCTCGCAATCCGCATTGCCGCACGTACATTAAATGTGCGTTGTATCTACTCGGACCACTGAAATTCGAGCAGTGTTTTCGTCGGTAAATCACTGCAAAAATATCATTTTTATCTCGTATGAAGGTCTATTTTTTATTCCTGACACAGATTTCATTATTGAGAAGTCGAATATAGTACATTTTAGACGAGATTGTTGATGTTTGTTCACATTCTTTCGTCCTGGCCGTAAATTAGCAGACTACATGCCTAGTGCTACCGCAGCAGCTCAGCTCAGTGTGCAGCTAGCCGTACAGCGCCGTCTGCCGGGTGCTGCCGGGTCGGCGGGGGAATTCACTGACTCGGCGCCCGTACCGGACCACTGCACTGCATTGCATGATTGTACTGCCCAATTTGATCGAGTGATGTGAGTATAACTAATCAAACTAGATCTATATCTACTGTATTATCATTATTCATTCCGAGTAGAATATCCAATTTGATTTTAATAGTGAGTAAACTAGACCTAGATCTATATCTACTGTAGCTACATCATTATCATATAATAGATTAGTCATTCAGAGTAGAATATCCGATCAATGAAGGAATGGAATTTTTCTTTTTTCATAATCAGATAATCATATTTTACTCCTAAAAGTTAAAGACTTGATAAATAGCTAGATCTAACGTAAGGGCCAGGCGCGTAGCCAGGGGGGGGGGGGGGCGGTGGGGCGGTCGCCCCCCCCCCCCAAAAAAAAAAAACGCCGGCCAAAAAAAAAAAAAGAGAGAGAAAGAGAAGAAAAAAAAAGAAAGAGGACGTAGGAAGAAAGAGGGAAAAAGAGTCGAGAACGGTACAACGAATTGTCAAAGCTTCCGCGCTTCGCGCGGGAAGGGGGAGACTGAGTTTAAATTAAGGATTAAGAGTCGGGAAAGGTACAACGAATCGCTTTCTTTCTCTAATAATTTAATGAAACGTCAAAGCTTCGCGCGAGAGGGGGGGGGGGGGGACAGAATCCAGACAGGGATTAAGAGTCGGGTAAGGTACAACGAATCGTCTTCTTTCTCTAATTATTTAATGAAACGTCAAAGCTTCGCGTGAGAGGGGGGAGGGACTGAATTCAGACGAGGATTATGAGTCGAGAAAGGTAGACCGAATCGTCTTCTTTCAAAGCTTCCGCGCTTCGCGCGGGAAGGGGACTGAATACAGATAAGGATTAAGAGTCGGGTAAGGTACAACGAATCGTCTCCTTTCTCTAGTAATATAATGAAACGTCAAAGCTTCGCGCAAGAGGGGGGGGGGGGACTGAATTCAGACAAGGATTACGAGTCGAGAAAGGTAAAACGAATCGTCTTCTTTCAAAGCTCTCTGCAACCCACCCCCCTAGGGAGCGCGCTTCGCGCGCCCTTAAAGTGATTCGCACGCTTCGCGTGCTCACTACCGCCCCACCTAAAATGAAATCCTGGCTACGTGCTTGGTAAGGGCCTAGCCTAGTACTCTAAGCAGAGAAGTGAGCTGAAGAATCGCCTTATTTTTTTGGAGGGGGCTGCTTCAAAAAAATTCTACGAAAAGAAGGTATTGGCTTCAAGTTTTTTGTATAAATAATGCAGCCCCCACCACCCCCCCCAAAACAAACCAAAAAATCTCCTTTTTGTTCCCTTTTTCTGGGAATCAAAGAGATATATACAAAGCAAAGCAATTAAGACATGATATTGCAATGACGTGCCGGTGCATGGAGGGGCAGGGGCAGAGGCGGCCCTCCCGGGGGGGGGGGGGGGGGGGGGGAGGCACAGTGCCCCCCCCCCCACTTGTTCAGATACCCCAAAAGTGCCCCTTTTTACATAGGAAAAAGTGCCCCTTTTATTTTGTAAGAAGTGCCCCTTTTCCTTTTGACAAGTGCCCCTATTACTTAGTAAAAGTGCCCCTTCCCCCTTTTCACCTCTGACGAGTGCCCTTTTTTATTTTTGACACGTGCCCCTTTTCCTTCGACATGTTCCCATTTTCCTTTGCAATAAGTGTCCATTTCCCATTCTCATAAATCTTGAAATAATCTTGAATAAGTGCCCTTTTTAATCTCTAGTAAGTGCCTCTTTTCAGGTACGAGAAGTGGCCCCTTTTCACTTTTAATAAGTGCCCCCTTTACCTCTGATAATTGCCCTATTCAAAACTGAGAGGTGACAACTTCCCTTTTTTCCTTTGTAAGAAGTGCCCCTTCTCATTTTAATAACTATCCCCTTTTCTAAACTCGGATGAGCACACCTTTCATTTTAACATGTGCCCCTCTTATTTTCTAATAAGTGCCCCTTTTCCTTATGATAAGTGCCCCCATTAAAAAGAAAGAGTTCCTTCCCCTTCTCATAACTGCCCCTTTTAAAAATCTGAACGGTGCCCCCTTTTCATTCAACAAATGCACATTTTCCTTTATTATAAGTGCCCCTTTTCATATCTGGTCAATGCCCCTTTTAAACTCTGATAATTCCCCTTTTAATAATGATACGTGCCCCTTTTCCTTTCTAATAAGGGAACTATCCCCTTGTCACCTCTTATAAATGCCCCTATCAAAATCTGATGGGTGCCCCTTTTCCGTCAACAAATGCCTATTTCCCATTTTCGTAAACGCTCTTTGTCATCACTGGTGAGTGCCTCTTTTCAGGTGAAAAAATGCCTCATTTTCACCTCTTATAATAATCCTTTGTACTTTGACACGTGCTCCTTTTCTTTTCTTATAAGTGTCTTATCCTTTCAGATAATTGTCCCCTTTTCATGTAATCATTAAACGTGCCCCTTATTTAAGGCGACTAAGAGCAATTTCCCCCAAAGTTCGCTCGCTGCGCTCGCTCGCAATTAAGATGATATAATTATGTTACTTATCAAAGGTCTTTTCAGTCTTCCGTTATGAGAATGTGCTTATAACCCCCATCACGATTGGCTTTTTTCTTCTTTATAAGATGTAATTTTTCGCACTGCGACCTCATAGATCTTTGAAATTTTTCACGCTCGCTTCGCTCGCTCGTAAATGCATATTCAGACATCACACCCAACTGTAAAAGTATGATGTTTAAGCGATATCTTGTATGACGTATGAAGAGAAACAAATATTGAAATCATCCCTGATAATGTAATCACAATGTAGGGGTATATACCAATGTCTAAAAAATTGTATATTTTCGCTTTGAGATTTCCCCACTGTAGGTGCCCTTTTTTTTCTCCAGAAAGTGCCCTTTTTTGTTGGCCCCCCCCCCCCCCCACTTTGGAAGTCGCTCAGGCCGTCCCTGGGCAGGGGGATCTTAATTCTTGTAAGCCTTCTCCTGGACTTTTGGTCAACTGGTCATTAATTTAACCGTTCCTCAAATTTCTAAAAGGCAGCTGCCCCCCCCCCCCCCCCACCTCCCATCCATCTCGGCCGGGTATGCAATCAGCAACAGAGGCAAAGATCTATGAGCAAAATCAATTTTTATATATTTTTTTTGTGGGGGGGGGCTGGGGGTTAACAGATTTATATCTGATATATTGTGTACCTGTATAAATATGTATACTATAAATAAATAATAAATAAAAAAAACAAATTTGCATTACAACGTGGCATAAAATTAATACACGATTACACCTGCTTATCATTTGTTATTATGAGTCTGCTTGACGTCATATTGTTGGAATTTGTATCTTGGAATCGTAAACAAATAATGTTTATTGTTATTATGTGTGTTTTTCAAACATGTCCTCAATTTATTTAATTGTTTTAACTTTGTTTATTTATTTAGGTTTTTTTTGCCTTGTAACTTGCATACATGAAATAATACGTACCAATACCACAACACAAGGAATGATGTGGCGTGTCATCTGTACTGGTCTCTGCATGTTACAATTTTTTTTTTTTTTTTTTTTTTGGGGGGGGGGGGCTGGGGGTTAACAGATTTATATCTGATCTTGTGTACCTGTATAAATATGTATACTATAAATAAATAATAAATAAAAAAACAAAATTGCATTACCACAACGTGG
>JAVYIG010015543.1:0-35411 GCA_035222895.1 Strongylocentrotus droebachiensis | reverse complement strand
GATCAGACGATTACAGAGACAAATCTTCACCAATCTCTCCCATTCGACTTCATCTTTCTTCTTCTTCTTTTATGGCATGCAGATGACGTAGGTAACATTAATCGCGCCATACCTAACGATGTTAAAGCAAACCTTGTCACGTGGTCCGACTTCCAGGTATTAACTGAAAATGCCAATAAATAAACAGTACAGCTTGGATTATCGTTTGACAGCATATATATATCGTTTGACAGCGAGTGTTTACAGCATAAAAACGCGGCGTTGGGTTACAGATGTGCTCTGAAGTTTGAAAGCATATTGTGATAGTTGACTGTTGACGCCACACATAAGAAAACACAATTAGGAAAATAATTTTTCAACCTCCAGTTTTGTTTTGTATACCATTTTATATGGAGAGGGGTGGGGGTGGATCCTATTTAGAAAAATAAGAAGAAATGCTGAAAAAATATGAAATTCAAAATAAGTTCTAAAATGGTCGGCTAAGAAGGAGGAGGAGGAGGACTTGGGAAGAAGAAGAAGAAAAAATAAAAATAAAACAACGAGATAAAAAAAGAAGCAGGTGAAGAAGAAAGATATAGACGATTACAAAATACTCTTATCGGTTTAAGGAGAATGTTTATAGAACTAAAAGGGCCGTGACGTTCCAAATTTGCCCCCCAAAACTTTACAATTACGAGAAGAAAAAAGATATGTGGATACACAAGTAAGTGACCCCAAACCCCTTTGTCGCGACGTTCCCCTTTTCAACCCAATATTATAATAACAAGTATAATGGCCTTATTTGTGTCTCACAGCAAGATTAAACGCAAGAACCGCTCATTATAGTAGATTGATATCATATCAAAGAAAATGATTTTGCACGGCTTATCTTTATATCGGTCTCTTCTGATGTTAAATTAACATTGTTTAGGTTTTTAAGAAAACTCCTGACCTTCCATTACACTCATTACTATGATTACCGTTGTAATCGTAAACAGTGTAAACGACCTGGAAGTTTAGGAACTCCGTGAACTTCCAGGGCACTTTTTGTTTTAATCCAAACATCTTTCCACACACGTTCGTAGGCCTATATACAAAACACACACCACTCACCCACACACATACAAATATAGCATATTAAATGCATTATGCGAGTCTTGTACTTAAAAACTTCATGAGTTTCATAAGCAACAACCCTTCTGGGTGACGACAATGGTCGAATCTGCATTTAAAAGTACATGCTAACATTGTTAAAATCATTTGAAGTGTTATGGCTGAAATTGCGGAAACATATATAGAAAAGAAAGCCAGTAAACAGACATAAAATTGCTGACAAACAAGTCGTAAAATCTATGCCATTCTACGTCAGCGCATACGAGCACGGCAGACGTCGCATGCAAACTACTTTATAATTTATGCACTATCTTGTCTGTGTGATATGCTTAAAATATGTAGTTGACATGGCACATAATCCCGAGCTCGTATGAACCCATTTCATTTCCATGAATATAAAACAAAGAATTACAACTATAAAGAGGAATACCGCGGAGAACTGATTTCTGGCAAAGTGAAATAAAGGTGATATGAAAATTGCGAGAAGCTGTCCTCCGCTGATCCATAAAACCATTCGGCACTCGATGAAATGTAAGTCCCGCTGCACCAAGCAAATTGAAACATCATGGTTTATTCATCTTTAGATATATATTTCACCTCACGTACGGCTCGTCATAAGTGCATTTTTACTTATATATTCATTTGTTTTTCGTGGGACCTCAGTCAACGGGTTTTTGTTACAACGTAATTGAAAACATCATGGGACAAAGGGTATTCAATGTTTTCAGCTTCTGCTTTTCTTAAAGGTATGGTGAAGTTCTGATGCCCGTTTCACAAAGCCTTTTTTCAATGACAAATGACAAAAGTCAGTGACAAATCTGATGATGATGAAGAAAAAACAGAAGAAAAAAGGCGAGGAAGAAGACGAAGACCCAACGGAAAAAATAAAATAAAAAGGAATCACATATAGCCTAGATTGCAGAATATAAAAGAAGAAAAAGAAGAATAAGAAAAAAAGAGAACAAATTTAAAGAATAATAACAATTAAACAAAAAGAAAAAGGAGAAAGTGTAATGAGAAGCAAGAAGAAGAAAAGGAAGAGAAAAATAAGCAGGAGAAGAATGAAGAATAAGAAGAAAACAAGAAAAGAAAAAGAAGCAGAAGAAGAAAAAAAAGCAGAAGAAGAAAAAAAAAGAAGAAAATCTAAACGTATTATCAGCAGTAGATATGAACTCATAAGTTGAAAAAAGAGATGATTATCCTAAAGTTTAGGATTAAAGGATAATCCTTCAGTCTAGGATTAAAGCCGGACAATTTGGGATTAATCCATTTTGTTGTGTAATTCCATGTGTGACGTTCCGCAATTCAATACACATTCTTAATACATTGTTTTCCATTTTGATTTGGTTTAATCTTTATCCGTTTTTTGATGTTTACAAAGGCAATAGCACTTTATCCCATTTCGTATGACCAATGCATTAGAGAGAGGTTTACGCCAACGGGCCGGAAATAAAGCTAAATGACAATGAGTTACGGAAGGGTTTCACATTTTTCTTTCCGACAGCGTAATTCGCTTAATATCAACAGGGATATCAGTTTTACCGCCAAAACCCGTCTCAAAAAGCGGAAATTCTTAACTATCAAAGGACCGTGGATTTATCAAAGTGCTAATAAGCATGACAGGCGTATAGTGATTTGACAGACTAGCGCAAACGGCATTTTAAAACTAAGCGATATTGCTGTGACATTACGACGTGCTTTTTAAAACTCCAAACCGCATGCATACGATGCCTATAAACAGAACGAAATGTATATTGTGAATGCATTTCAGATAAACAATCGGCCGTGTCTGAGAATAATGGAGTTTCAGGATGCTTGTATATCAATTGCCTTTTCAACTTGATTGGTGGAAGACAAGTAATTGAGATTGGCATTCCGTTTACCTGACGGTGACAGGGTAATTAATTTTGGCGGGAAAAGTCGGGGTGTTGGCGCGTCGGAAGAAAAGCACAATTTCCGCCTGCCCGATGGGAAATAATGTTCTTGGGTAGGAGATGGAGGGAGAGACGAAGTGAGAATGAGAGACAGTCACGCATAAATTATACACAAATAACAAAATGATGCACCCACATATAAGGTGTGCGCGCGCGCGCGCGTGTATGTGTGTGTGTGTGTTTCGGGTGGGGGGGGGGGGGGGGGGGGGGGGGGGGGGGGGGTTGCATACTCTTGAATTTGGACAATTTACAATCTTAAAAATCCATGATCCAATTTGAATCCACTCCAGGATGTCAACATTCGTTAATCTACCAATTTTAAACCAAGTTTTTCACTCCTCTGCCCTTTTAAGAGTTGATTTAGCATCTCAAAATCTTAGAGTCCATGGCATACAGGCAAAGGGAAAGACATTTGCAGTCATAGGGAAAATGTTAATCATTAATGAATAAATAATGAATACATCGCGTCAAAAACGGGCGAACAACAACTTAGTACACACAGGAAGAAAGAGATACACAACAGAGATAAGGAAGCATATACAGAAGTTTTTCCATACCGACAGAGAAACGTATTATCAGTTTGGTGGTCGTAACATAGGGTTTAAATTTCTACCGAAAAAGATGTTGAGCACGTCATGGACCCAGCACTTTTTCAAAGCCTTCATTTTGTTAAAGTATTTACTGATAAGTTTAGAGTAATTGTAATGTTTGCACATCTTAAAGCCTCACTTTACTACTTGTAGCTACTTGCTCCCTCTATATAGAAAACTTCCACAATCGTGCCTGTTGGTCCCCCATGATCCTCTTCTTCTTATGTTAGTTGAGAGCTGAGTTAATGAGATAGCCACCTGTCAGTCCCCTCGCTGTGTGGTCTAAAACCTTCTGGCCCAGTAGTATTGACGGTCTTTAAAAGGTGACGTACACGGCCATTAACATCGCCTTTGATTGATTTGTCAGAAGTACTTGCGACTGTGTTTTCTATGCTATCAGGTTGTTTAAAAAAATCGATTTATCTCCACTTAGCAAACGAGGCATGGTCGTCATGTCGTTTTTATTCGGAAAAGCACTTCATGTGGTTTATGAGGAAGGACATCTTTTCTTATCGGTTTTTTACATTTTACGTTTTCTCACCTTAGGGAAAGTACTTATGTGGTTTATGAGGGAGGAAAGCATTTCTAATCGATTTTTACATTTCCATTCTCCGACTTTTGTTTAACCGCAGGAATCGACTTTGACTTAGTTGTTTTGGTTAAAAACTATAGGCCTAATTTCATGCTGTGGCTACTGCAACTCTGGAATATGTAAGCATTTAGTTATCGAACTGTTTGTCCTTCTCTGTTCTTTTGTCTCTCCAATCTCCACCCTCTTTCTTCCTCTTTGACATTTCAAATCCACTCTCTTGTTTTCCCACCCTCACTCCCCCGCCTCTGAAAAAAATAATAATCAAACAGAATATATCTCTAAAATTCAATATCATGTTCTTTCGATGTCACAGTGTCACTTGGTGCATTTAGCCCTGTTCGTCTTTAGAGGGCAATCCAACCCTTGTAATAAGTTGATTTGAATGAAAGCAGAAAAATAAGAGAAACAGAAGTTTAAAATGAATCGGCCCAATAGTAAGGAAGTTATGAATGTTTGAAATAATAGATCACTAAGTCTATGCGAATCTCAAATTGGTAGTTCGGTCGGTGGATTGTGACGTAGGACGTGGATAACTCTCCCATTTGCCGTGTATACAAATATCATTAATATCTGTTTTTCTCGTAAGTTCCTTCTCCCTTGGAGCACTACTCAAAACATATTATAGATAGCATATTATCATAGGAACTCTAAAAAGAAAAGACCCTCCTGAGCCATGCATTTTAGAAAAAAATAAATTGTAGTCATTTTACATGTTGGCACAAGGGGGAATGTAGTCAGGCACTACATAACATTGACATTACTGCTTCAGCTAATTTGAAGTGCCCATACGTATAGTGATTACAAATCTTCAAAAAATCATAACTTTCTTATATTTAGTCAGATTAAATTGAAACTTTCACCAGTTTGTTCTCTTATTTTTCTGCTTTCTTCTAGAGTATAGTTGTCTATTTGGGTTGGATTTCCCTTTAACTCATTATTTCATTTGTTCTCTCCCTGTCTTGGGTTACTCATAATTGATTTGACTCATTATTGATTTGAACTCTTTCCTCTGGTCAAAATATATCCCTAAAAGAATGTTCTTTAGTACCCCTCTAGTAGACAGTTCTTCCCTACGACACCCCCCTTGCATCATCTAATTTGCCTTCGTCATGTTAGTATAGGTCGATACAATTCACACCGAAGGCCACTTTCCTTCTATCACGTCATATCTTGCGAATTTATTTAGTAATCTGTTTAGTAACCTTTTGTTTGCCAATATTGCCAATCGGCACGATCGCAGGCTTGCTAAGGCACCAATTAACGAAAAAGATTTTTACCTGTGGGTTACACAAGTCTGGCACGTATACTCCACGTGCACGCGTTTCCTTCGCGTTCTCCTCCGAATGTACCACACTAATCTGCCCCTATCCCACTGACGAAATCGAAGCCGAACCGAACGATAGATCGAGCAGATCTCTAGATTCTGCCGATAGACCAATCGTTTCGGAATTCGTTTACCGAAGACACGATCGAAACCACTTTCGAAAAACCAACTTAAGGCAAGTTCAATAGCCTCGCCCATCACCTATATATATATAAATGCGCGAACATCTAAATGAATTATTACGTAATTCGAAGATAATTGTATATACAGTAGAGGATCGAATATGCTCAAGTGTTGCTCTTTCGAAAGAAGGTGCGATCGTCTTCGGTGTGATTATAAACGACCCTCCGCTTTTCGAGACGACACCGTTGATTATCGCGTCTGTCTCCTGATGTAATACAATGAATGGGTTTCATTAAAGAGGCACGATCTCGAATTAGCTTCAGCGTCTGCCATCACCCAGAAAGAAAAACAATATGCTAAGCAATTGAATAAAACTGGTGGAAAGAGCATCGGGGTCCTGATAACATCATCGATAACCGAGATCGTTGTCGTACGTCAAGCCGATTTTATTAGAAGCGTAAAACAGTAAGACCTCGACAGAAGGAAAGCTCTCATTATAATATAACGAGGTTTTTGCCGCAGGCGATTCTTTGTCTTTTATCGTCATTTTCTTTATCCTCTTATTTTTCATTTTGTCTTCATCATCACCAACATTATTATAATATCAATATCATTTTTTTTGTTGTTATTATTATCCTTATTATCAATATAAATTACTAATTATTATTATCATCAGTATTATTATCATAATTTTATTATTATCATTATTATTATTGTTATAATAATTATCATTCATTCTTAGCATTATAATTATTAATCATCGTTATCATTGTATTCACCATTGTTATCACTTCCATCCTTCTTATTTTCATTATTAGTAACCATATCTGGCCTTTGATTAGGCAACTAGATATTGGTGCTTTATAAATCCCTGGATTGGATTGGATATAACAGGGTTCTAATTGAACAAGCCGATTACATTTCTTTCTAGTTTAGTTTCCCTGTTTCAACAGTTTCAATGATGCCCTGATTCTAATGTCCTGCAACAAAGAAAGAAATAGAAAAGCTGGAAGAGAGAGGGAGATTTGGAGATTATAAATTGAGATGGCGACCTATTTGAACAGCAGTCCTCGGTCTGAATGTCTTGCGTCTTGGAGAAATAATAACCGATAGATGACTCCCCCGATAAACGAGAAATTTCCTCTCGCATCTACCACTGATGATTTTTATCATAAGTCAAACTGCATGCCTGCTGTCTTGTTAAAGGGTGTAACATCGTAAGTGAAGCTGATATTACATCTACTCTTAGTGGCGTGGAAGAACTGTAATACAAATGTATATAGGTGAAGTTTCATTCATACTTCAGCCTTCAGAAGAGGTCTTGGGTTCGATTCTTACTCGGAGCTTAGAACATATGGCATTGCCTTTTATTCACCCTTATTCCTCCCAATGCTCTTGCCCAAAGTGTATTACGTGACTGCCTGGCAACAGGTTTTACATAATGCACACACTCCAACAAACTACAGAATAGTCGCCCCGTAAGGAAACTTTATCATCACCGATTCCTCTTGAAATTAAAGACTGAACGCTTTCCGTCTCTCGCCAAGCTCGCAGCAAGAAAGAAGTTTTTTCAGTGAGCCATGAGTTTCGCTGCGTGCGACATTCGTGCACACAATAATTAGTAATACTTGTTTGAGCGATCTGTGACGCAATGTTCCTGGAAAAATATCTTTCATGTAGTCATTTTCTCTCGAAGATTTTTCGTCATGATTGCACGATCAAATGTAAAAGCGGTCATGTTTAATATTTTGTATCTGATTCACAGAGGCAGCTTACAATGTAATTCATCGAGCCTTGCCCTACTTTTGAGAGTATGTCTTTAATGTAGTTCCTTCTTCGGAATAATTTTGGTCATGACTACAGGATCAAATGTAAAAGCGGCCATGTTTAATATCTTGTATCTGATTTACAGAGGCATCTTACTAGGTAATTCACAGAGCCTTGCCCTATTTCCATGAGTATGTCTTGAATGCAGTTTCTTACTGTCGTCATGACTGCATGGTCTTGTAAAAGCGGTCGTGTTTAATATTTTGTATCTGATTTACAGAAGCAGCTTACAATGTAATTCACCTGTCCTTGTTCTACTTCTGAGATTATGTCTTTATTAAATCTAGTTCCTTCTTTAGAATAATTTTGGTCATGACTGTAGTATCAAATGAATGTAAAAAACGGTAATCTTTAATGTTTGGTATCTGTATCAGACAGGCATCTTACTGCGTAATTCACCGAGCCTTGCCCTACTTCCATGAGTATGTCTTTAATGTAGTTTCTAATTGTCGTCATGACTGCACGTTCAAATGTAAAACCGGTCATGTTTAATGTTTGGTATCTGTATCAGATAGGCATCTTACTAGGTAATTCACAAAGCCTTGCCCGAGGCACGATCGATGCCCTCAGGGTTCCGCCGACACGATTGACCTAGAAACTTAATAAAACGCAAAGTTAGAAGGCTTCGTAAGACAGCAAGGCATGCATTCGATTAAATAGCAAGATTATTAAACATCCTAAATGGGCTAGAAACTACGGCCTAGCTAGTTTTTTTAAACTACTTTAACCAAAATCTGGCATTTTGATCTGGCAGAATGATACCCTGTATAGCAGCACACACATCAATCATGTTTGAATTTGAAAGAACATTCTACACACGCGGAAGGTAGTAAATAAGAACTTCCAGCTCTGTTTTGTTGTTTATACCCCAAACGTCTGATTCAACTTTGTTTTAAAAGAACCTAACAGTCCTCTGTGAAACTTAAAAAACGGCCCTTTTCATCTTGGTGCGTGCGAAAGATACCAACGAATACGGACTAATTAATTAAATTCAATTAAATTTGAATACATGCATTATGTAAAAAGTAACATATGAATCATCCCTCAATAATTAAAAACTGTCAGATTGTAATCGTGTTTACATTAAAAATCATCATTAATGAATAAACATGCGAAAGACAGGAAAGACCTCGGTCTCCTTCGTTTAAGGCCTTGGGCCTCTTATATTGAAGAACATGCAATTAAATGTACTACTTTACAAGGACGAAGCATTCTTCAAGGAAAATGAAATAGTAATTGAACACGTAGAATGTACATGTACTTACGAATACGTGATTATTTCTACTCCTTTGAAGGTTGAAATAAAGACATGCCATCACTCTATTTTCCTTTTTCAGAACTTAAACAAAAAAGAAACGCACTACAACCAAAACAAAGCCGCAGAAGTTAACCGTGTTTATTAAAGGAATTGTTGAACAACGTTTCCAATTTTACAAATCTAAGATGCACAACCCTACGTGTTATCAGTGTCTGTGACATGGTGCAATATTAAAGCACTAAAATAAATTGCGCTTCAAAATGATCATGAAGTGCCTCGAAAAAAATTAAAATCTTTGATCGACCGGTTTTACCATACTCATTTTCCCCAGTAGGTTGTAGTGTTAATACCAACAAAAAAACCGTTGGGAAAAAAGTTGTTGACTTTTCGAATTTCAATCATAAATATCTTGATGATCAGACAGGCGATCGGCTTGTAAAAGTCATGGGATTCCTGACTGATCTCAGGTGTATAATTATGATTGCATCAGGAGCTAAATCCAGGATTTGTTTAGAATCTGAGGCAAAGATACCCAATTCGTTTAACGTCATATCGTACATGACATAAGATACAAACATTGAATTTAATTCAAAATTATTCGTTCGCAGTTGGAAGTCTGACACTTCTTGATTTGATTGTGACATATTGTCCCCTCGAGTACATTATTCAGAATGAATTAGAATATATATCTAGAATAATAAATTTGTCTAAAAATATCCTATATGCATCACTCGTAGTTTAGAAAATGAGGAAATATCAAAGTTGGACTGCAACGCAATTGATATTCCATTAACCTTCCGAAAAGATTGCCTCGTGGTAAAATATCTAATTCGACATGAAAAAGAAAGAATTTCGTCGCCGTTCGGGAGAAAATATAATGCGCATAAAGAAAAGCATCAATAAAGAAAGATATATATTAAAGATAACTGATTGATAATCATCATAATGGGATATCATGTCCGGGGAATAAAATGAAAAGAAACATAACTATATATATTCACCGACAAACACTTCAGTATATTTTTAAAACAAAAATGGCAACACTTTTGGAAAAGGCACGCAGCGTTTAATTTGACCACTGGCGATGTCCTAATATCTACATAAGATATTAAGTTAGTCCGATAGAGTGTGAAACCCAGCTGGCCTGAGGTGTAAGTAATAATACAAATGATAATATTAATTCAAGAGGTGGCTTCTTTTAAGGAGCACATGTCCATGTCGAGATGCTACTGGCACTCCACACCCCTCATAGTTGGCGGCCAACAAATTAGCGTTCTGGCATAAAGGGTACCCATTTACACCTGGGTGGAGAGTGACAAAGATGGTGTAATATATTGCCAAGGGACATTGGTGCCGGCTGGGATTCGAACCCTAAAACCTTGAATTTGTGACTCAAGTGAATGGACAACTATACAACCTGAAAGGGTTCATCGGGGTGTGGGGGGGGGGGGGACTGAAAATGAACCTGAAATACTGAATGTAAGTTGCTGTCAATCGTGAATTTCTCCCAACAACGCCTATGAGACCCACCAATGTAGACATATATCCAATGGACCCACAACCAATAAGACCGACAGCCTACGAGAGCGACACAAGACAAGACCGACAGCCCAGTCAATTTCGGTCTCGTGAACCTACAGAAAAAAATTGCCAGAAGGCACGTTAGGTTAGACCGATATGTCGGGCTAGTGGGTTGTCAGTGTCATGGGCTTCCGCCGCCTTTGACCCCGTGCAAATGACCTGTCCAGAGGGAAACATAATCATACAGCAATGGTAGCATTTACACTATTGCTAGCAAAGTTGGTATCATGACAACACTGCGGATAATATCTCCCAGGTGCAGAGAATCATCTCAGCCATTTGAGGACTCCAGGTCCAACGGTCCCACAAATCCATTCCGAGCGATTTCTAGTAAAGATCTAAACTGCACTTCTCTTGCCTTTCCATTTCCATTTCGACGCTCAGTCTGCAAGACAATCAAGGACACAAAGGATTTACTACCTATTGGAATCAAGCTCTTCATATTAGGTTGACCGTTGATCAATAGGGAATGATTACCATCAAAGGGTCCGAAACTTTCCTGTAATGCACGCGTGAGATTTTATCTTTGTCGGCGGAGTATCGACAGCTCTACGCGTGGTTAGGTTTCATGGTGATGAGTAATTGACACACATAAGTAATCGACTTCGATCTGAATATGTTCCTTACGTTGAATGGATCCAAATGTATCGCTGTCTTTGTAAAGATCGTAGAACAAAGAAATGTATCTTTTCTCGATGTAACATGACGATGACTAAATAAAGGATTCAGACGAATCGTAGTACCGGTGATATGTAAGAAACACACATGCAATATCTTACAAGGAATCTTACTCAAGTGCCTCTTTCTTTCTCTTGGCAGAGGTTGTGGATGATTATCCTACATTTCGTCACTGCATTCGCACACCTACAAAGGCAATATCATGTGATTAAAGGATAGAAGTTGCAGTGTCGGACTCGGTGCACCATGTGACATGTATGAAGGAACTGCGTCTACGGTAAAGCACATGATGATCATAATGATCATAACAATAATAATAATAACGATGTCTTTTATCATGTATATATAGCACCGGTATCATTAAGCTCAGGCGCTCCGATCGTGGTACATGTATAGTTTAAACAATATTTGAAGGAGAAGTCGACCCTGATATTCAGTTGGTAATAATAGAAGCAAAAAATGAGAGAAAAGGATCAGTGAAAGTTTGAGCAAAACCCGATTGAAAATTGGAGAGGAGCTCGCAAGATGCGTCATAGGGTTGGAAGTTTCTGTTTGATATGTCGCAACTTCATAACTTTCTTATTTTTCATCGAATTTTGCCCTAATGTTCACTGATCTATTCTTTCCTTGTTCTCCTTCTACTAAAGACAACTTTATATCAGGGTGGACGTCCCCTTTAAGACTTCAACAAAAAAATATTTTGTAGTGTCCAGTCAGTTTACATGAGAATCGCTAGTTTTTTAAAGTGACCTCAACGCGTTTTTTTTATGGTTTCCATGGTAGGCATGGCAAGAGTTGCTCGGACAGGGCATAAACGTCTACTATGGCTATTTATTTCATCTCCAATTGTCATTAAATTTACGCATGAGATGGTTTTCACTTCAGCCGCGGTGAGCTTTTGATGTGGCAGCTGTAAATGAGGCTAAAGATGACACAAAACTCTAGGCTGCACGCACACACTCGCCTCGCTCAGATATCATGGTTTCATTTTATGGAGACGGAAAGTGCATTACGTTTTTTTTGTCTATATCTTTCTTACAACTAGGTTATTATAAAGGTGAATACGCATAGATCAGTTGACATTCATTTATTTATTAATCTTAAAATTTTAAAATTTCTTTCATTTTTTTATTATTTGTTTATTTATTTAAAAACAATTTTTTTTAAATAAATATTTATTTATCTATTTGAAGACAAAAAATTGTTTTGGGTGTGGGCGGCGGTGGTTTCTCCTTTAGCCCTTTTATGATTGGAGCTGAGGCTTACTCTGTCATTCAGGAACAGCTATTTAATGGCCTTTGATGTACAGAAAGACCGTGCAATCTGCATACTCTCATGGATCAGGCACCTATCAGGAAACTATCAAAGCTTTTGGATCTAAAGAAGATATGAACTCCCCATCCCTGCAGGGATCCTTCGACCAGGACACACTTCTATCGGTTTTGCATTCAAGTTGGTCTATTTCTCCCAAACACTTTTATAATTAATTACACGTTGAGCCCTACAGGCCCGTAGTCTCACGGGTGTTACATATCCCTTGGTGTACAATGTGAAATGTATGGTGTACAGCATGGGGCAAAATAAAACCACATGAAAAACACATTTCTACGAAAAAAAAGTCTGCACCTGCATAACACTTGAACCCATTTTGGTAATTCTATGATCGCGAAGGCTCGCAAAAAGTATTGGTTTTGAAGCATTTCCTTTTCTTGTCTTCTTTTGTGTAAAGATAAAAGACAGAAAGTAAACTTTTTACCGCTTTCTTTCTTTGTTCTCCCTTTGTATCGGCTTCCCCCGCCCTAAATCGAACAGAACACGTGCACACGGGTACCGAATTGCGAAGTAGTTATTTTTAGAAAAGCTGTCGTGACGCCACATTTCAAGGCAGAAGTTTTGTAAGAACGTGTCTATAAATCTCTATGGATTAAATATCTTTATGACATATTTTCTCACTACAACAGCTGCACAGAGAAAAAAAAAAAAAAAAAAAAAACGCAGTACACGTCTTGCATTTTTTGTGATTGTTATGCTAAGCAAGAGTTATTTTAAAAGTAGGACACCGAAGTCTGGGTCATAATAAAACATGTTCGAAGCCTAATGTATAAATAGGGTTATTGTTCCAGATTTTACCATAAAGAATTAGGCAAATCAGTATTTTTTTAAGTATCTAGGCGCAAAAATATATCTATTCATTTACAGCGCCATACCGACCTACTTATTAAATAATTGAATCCCTAGAATAAAGGCAACCAAAATAGTCATCAAACAAAAAACTTGAAAATGCGCAGAGTCTTAATTACATTAGGCAGTTGGACATCCCTCAGAAGCAAATTCTCCAAGGCGATCCCTTGATTCGCCTGCAGTCCAAATGCCAGACAAAATTATGACATACATTCAAAATGGTAATTCAATAGATAATTTTCTGAATATAGGGTAATCATTCACATTGCGACCGGGCTAATGTGTCCACTAAACTTATCGGAGGCAAGCAAATACGGCGGTGTTTGCCCACACCTGCTGGAAGCGTATATAGCACTTCGTCGTTGACCGGAAACTTGGCGTAACAACAAAATTAGCTTTGTTCGTACGGCGCCGTCGCGGATTTCGAATCTCAGTTTGTCTAAACTATAGACAGGAAACGAAACCGATATTAATACATGTATACATATAAATATTTAGGTAAGGGGCATGAAACTGACCTCCGAACAGTGGAAGAGTATCGCTGGTTTTAACACCGAATATGTAGAAGTTAAAAGTAATGACCCACTAACAAAAACGCGGGTTAAAACGGAATCAATACCACGCCTGCTCGATGTTTTAAATCACAAGCTGGACAATCGGTTATTCAAACTACAAGCTGGCGAAACCTCGAGGTTTGGATCTTCTGAACGACGGTGACCACATGCTGTTGGTAGTTTTCACGTAAATCATAGGATCGCCCCTGATTTCAAAACTCCGAGTAACGTTGAACTTTTCGAAACCACGAGCGTGTCCGCAGTGTGTGGACACTACAATGGCATATTACGTCATCGGAAACAAAATTTCATGGGACGTTCTATATGGTTTTGGGATTGCTCTTGGGTTGATTCTCCACAGTTCTTAGTGATCACATTTCGTTTTTTAAATTTTAAACTAAACTAAACTTTGGGGCTGACGTGTGAACCTAACTATTATTAAATAAAATCAAGACGCATTAAATCTTCCCGCGCTATCCACGACAGCGGACGCTGATAAGCGGACAGTCGCTAGTAATAAATCGTCCGGTGACATATCCATATCCGCCGACGGAACTGATGGACTGTAAGCGGAAGAGTAAGCCCTTATAACGAGCCTACGGGTTTAAAGGCACAGATTGATACTTTTGAACCTTATATACCAACACTCTCCCTGCTTATACAATACTCCTGAAAGCATGAAGTAAGTTATCTACATTACTCGGATGACTAACTTTAAACCTGAACGACACACTTTACCAAACCCTAACCCTAAATGTAATCAACAAGACAAACGAAACAAATAAACAATAAAAAAGCAACCGTAACCCCATAACGTTGACCATGCTGACGAAATAGAGTCAGGGCATTCGTAATCAGAGTAAAATAACGCAGAATCCTCTTTACATCCTGGCATTAACTTCAAGCCTGTTCAGCATGACGCAGCAAACCGCAGCGTTTTTTTTATAATGATGACGGAAAGTTTAATAAGCCGCGGCTATTTGGCAAAGACTTATATCTGAACGTCATATCGACGTCATATCTGAATAAGCCGTTAAGTAGGCCGAGCATCAAAAGGTAAGATCAATAGCTTGATTTTTCTTGGTATAAGAATTATCTAGAAGGATATACCTCAAAAATTGATCGGATCATCTAGAGAAGCTTTTCCTTGTGATGACGGAACAAATCAATCGTCATCAGTCATCTCGAACACGATCGCAAATAATCGACTCAATGGCCACTTCAATTCATAATTGTACATCCTATAGAAGTCATGTTCGCACATTTTAATAGGCGACGTACAAGTCTCCTGGATTTGCGATCGTCTTTCCTAAGGGAAGCAAATTATGATTGTGGACGGCGAGAGAAGAAACAAAGTTTGCGAAGAAAGACTATGCTGATTATGCGCCCGAAGACTGTAATAAGCTTCAATAAGCAGCTCTAAAATGTAACTCTACACGCCAATACTTATGGCTTATACCATCATCGCCTCCGGGCTTCGATGTCAAGTCACTCAATATCAGTAAGGATATAGAATACAGTCTTCATCAAATTTTGATTAAATTCCTCATGGATTTATGTAAATAAAATGAGAAATGAAATCGTTCCTAATCATGGGACAACTCGAACGTCCTTCATGTTTTAGAATGACCTTCCTCAAGAGTCTTTATCCTAAAGTTCTTGATACCGAATGAGAATGTAAATCTCCATTAAATCCATGATAAAAAAACACAATGGAGTATAAATGAATAAATACCTGTTAAATGTGGAAGAGATTTCACAAATCGAAGCCTTGAAAGAGGGATTACATGACTTATTATTTTCTAGGACACATGGTCCGGAGAAAACTTCTCTGAGGTCAATCTCCTACATCATTGAGATGAACCGACATTAATATGAATTATAGTTGAGTTGATTTGAAGGAAAAATTTCAGGAAAGTTTGAAATAAAGCGGTGAGCAAATATCGCCAGTGTCTAGTCGAAATCACCCATGAAAAAATCATTTCGACTCTTCACTCGTGTACATGTCATCTCATAACGTAAAATGCTAAGCTCTATATACACACGGATGTAATTTGAGAAAGTGGTGAGATGGGGCTTGGGCTATGCAGACAGTAGAGAGATCACGATTGCCTTTCACATGGAGTGGCATATGTATTTTTTCAGAGAGTATTTAGTTCAGTATTTTTAAGGGTACGACATTAATTTGTCTCAATATACGTGAACCAATATCTAGACATAAATATTAGATTTACGTCAAATTGGCCACATTTAGCACCCTCGGGTACATGTATACTACGTCTCATTGTTATCTATAGATTTTGTAAAAGCGTAGCTTTACACATCTTACTATCTTTGTAAAGTATCTCTGTGTGTCACTGAGAACGCGGATTGTGAGCGGGCGCGCACATCGCTATTAAAGGTGTACGAATTGAGAACGCTCGAGGCAGTGGACCCAACCCCCCTCCCCGTCCCCTTTCGCTCGCCCTTGCCGACATGCAAGATTACCCTCATGTACATGTATGTAATGGATACGTTTCGGAACTGAGACTGGGAGTGTATTTTGGTTAAGGGATACAAGTCTTGTTTGTTGATATTTCTACGAAAGGTAAGTCGCCCACGTCCATTTTTGAAGGGTTTACTCTAAAATATCAACCCATCAACCAGACTGTAAAAAATTCAAAGAAATGTTTGATCTAAATGTTTAAAACAATACTTTACAGGCATCAGTGTTAAATTGCCAACGCCCTTTTTATGGAAACTGCATTTAAACTAAATACAAAGTAGTGAAATTGAGCCGGACAACGTGAATATCCTGTCATTTCATTTCCCTTGTCTCTAGACCCTGCACCAATTATAACATCTTTCACCTAGTGAAAGATATTTGCCCTGAGCACTAAGAGTTGGAGAACCGGAAATGTTATAATAACTAATGCATTTTAGCTAAGAGCATTGTTTAACAATGTTTCCAGTTTTACAAATCTGATATGCATGGCCCTACGTGCGATCAGTGTCTGTGCTATGGCGCAATATTGCAGCCCTACCAGAAAATGCTTCAAAAATGATCATTAAGTGCCTCAAAAAAGTAAAAATCTTGAAGTGACCGGTTTTAACAAACTCATTTTCTCCAATAGACTGTAGTATTGTTCCAATCATAAATGTGTTATTAATCAGACAGGCGATCGGCATGTAAAATACATGGGATTCCTGACTAACCATTGCAGCATGAGCTAAATCTAGGATTTTGTTAAGAATCTGAGAGAAAGATTCCCAATCCCTTTAATGTGTGATATAACATTTCAGCATGTCTTATGCATTTACACTGAACTATCGAGTAATGAGGTTAAGCCTTTTAAAAATCGGATTTCATGTCCAAACATTCACTTCATCCACAACTATCATTACACCTTTAAACAAAACGGAAGAGGAATAGCCTACCTTGAAGTTTCAAAGTTGAAGAAACGTTAGCGTCATTCGAGACGGAGCACCCCTCCAGCCTGTATCTCCCGTAAGCACACGAACAAAGACTCCCTCGGTAAATTGCTTTCACCTGCGGGAAGAAACGATACAGAATGACAAAAATTACATCAAACGCCTGGAAGTCTAAGGGATTGATGTTCTACGCCACGGGGTTTTACATGTTGCGAGTGCTCTTGGGAATAGAGGATAATGTCTAGAGTTTCCCCAAGTTCTTTAACTCCTCGGTTGCTTCATTCGCCTCTCTGCACAGTCGCGCTCGTTTGTTAAGCCACACTTGCACCTTGGCACACTACATACGCACTGCTTGACGGAAGGATTGTTTTGTGCAACACGACGGCGTTGCCAAATTATCAATTGCCGGTCTTGATAAGCTCCGTGACAACACTTTGACACTGTTTTAAAATGATCTTGCACTGGAAACAATTAAACAATCTTGAAGACTTTGGTGTATCTATCCCATGATAAGTACTATGGATTATGAAGAGTAAACCATTTAGCTTGGAGTGCAGCATTTGTTCATTTCAAAGATGTTACCTATACAGTTCTACATGTGCGAGGGGGGGGGGGGATTGGGGAGTCACGAAAAGGACCGGCGCTATACTTAGGACGTTAAGAAACACTAGCATTTCTTTTTGATCATCATCAATACAAAGACAATGCTGAAATCAGACGCTTGTTCTGAACGATCAGGACTTTCACATCTACCGTAGATCGTTACATCTTCAGGATATAGTGCATCTAATCAAATCAGCTATCGATCGCATCGAATTTTCGTCAAACCTCAGTATTGATACGATCAATTGCAGGCAACATGATACGACGAAATCGACCCGCCCCGCATACGACTCGGCAATACACCGTTATCGATCGGAATGAACGATCATTACGTGACAAAAAGCTAATGCGATCCAGATCGGTGGTGCGGTTCACCGTCTATCGATGCGCATGCGTGGAATAGTATCGGGAAATCATGGGACATAGTCAGGGCTGTCAGGCGACACAGATTCAGTGAGTTACTCAGAAAAGGGGTGACATTAAGAGAGCCTGTTACGATTTTTTTTCTTCAGAAGAAAGACAAACCGACCCCACATGAGCAAGAAACTTGAATGAAAAAAAAGAGAAAAAAAGGAAAGAAAAACAAAAAAAAATCTTGAAAGAGAATACTGGATAGCAGGGGGAAATGAGGAGCTTGTTTGTTACATTCCTTAGGGATACCTGAATGATGAAGGGTTGTCGGGAGCCCATGTCGGGAGCCCATGTCGGGATTCAATCTCAGTGACACCCCAGTGACGCCATAAAAGAGAGGGAGAGAGGGACAGAGAGCGAGAGACAACAGGAGAGGATAAATAGGGGAAATAAAGAGGGAAAGTGGAAAAAAGTGACACAGAGGGAGGGATATAGAGAGAAAGAAGAGAAAGAGAGGTGAGGGAGAGAAAGAGAGAGAGAGAGAGAGAAAAATAGAGATATATATTAAGAGACAGAGACGGCGAGGGGAGACTGAGGGAAGGAGGCTAAGAATGTCTTCAAAAGTACATTTCGATGACCGAAAGTTTTTGAGTGACGTATTCGAGCAGCAATACAGGAAAACACTCGAGAGTGGAATTGGAACAGTCCAAAACACGAAATGCACAAACACACCGAGTTTATCTCAGATTCCATACTGACTCATAATTGAAAAAGTAAACTTAAAATGAGATTATGGAGATAAGGGATATATAGAGAGAAAGAGATGTGAGGGAGAGAGAGAGAGAGAGAGAAGAATTAGATTATTCCCATTTTCCTTATAGAAATCGTGGCCATCACGTGGTTTTCTTTTTTTAGTGATTGATATTTCAAAGCTCAAGAACACATACTTACGAAACAACTCGGTCAACATTTCCCACAGATATCATTTACTTAGTTATTGGATGTAACATTCTCTCTTTGTGGTTGATTGACAATTTTTGTCCCCTTAATTCAAAGCTCGATATCGATACTAATACAATTAAGAAATAAAACATTTACATTCCTGTTCAATAATTTCTTTCTAGTTATCATGGTTACTGAACATTAACATTCTCCTTTGTAAGTGGCTGACATTTCAAAACTTGCCAACAAAAGCAAACATATAATCTTCCTATATATTGGAGAAACAAACTTTCATCCTTCCCATCAATATTTGGCTTTGCTCTCTGCTATTAGCTGTTTCTATACAGTGTAGTAAACACATGATTCTACCTGTAAATATTTACGAAACACAACATTTAGCATTTCCTTTCCGAGTTCGCCCAATCTTTATTTCGACCAATCTTAAGCTCCACCAATCCAAACTTGAACCCGTGTGTCGACACGCTGAGGGGGTCGATAATAGGGCGCCTCCCAATATTATCATCCCGATCAAATAATGCTTCTACTCTCATCTCTACCCTCGATATTTTACTATTGATTATTGGATGTAAATTCCCAAATGTGTTTGATTGACAATTCAAAGCTCGATATCGACATTCAGACATTTTCACTACAAGTATTAACTAAACATCATTCAATATTTCAGTTATTGAATGCTAACATTCTTTTTTGTAAGTGATTGACACTGAGAGTTCAAAGCTCGCTACATATACATGATATAGTAAATACATACTGCTTGTAAATATTTGCAGAACACACCATTCAAGATTTCCTGTCGAGTTCGACAAATCTTAAATTTGACCAATCTTGAATTCGACATTTCTCGATTTCGACCAATCCACACTTGAGCTTCATCAACTTGATGAGATGAGATCGATAAAGGTCATGACCCGAGTAGATTGTCGTCCCGATCAATAACGCATCAACGCTCATCTGTCGGAACGATTTCCGAAGGAAAATTTCCCGAAGGAAATCCCGTAATGGTGACCCTCGGGTTGAGGTGACCGACATCTTCGCGATTATGCTTCGGTCACAAGAAGGAAACCGAGACCAGAACGAGTACGGACCGAGCATTAAATTTAAAAGTACGATATCCGCCTGTGGTCAAAAACCGGTATGTTTACCGGTGTGCTACCATATTACTGATGTAGCCTATATCGATAACATTTATCATAATATCACGTGATTTCAATCGATACATATTTCTATTATATAATATGAACATGAAAAGAAATTGACTCAATCTTCCTGACAATCACATTCCCCGCACACAAAAATGTATATATGGGACTATAATATACACATTTGGCGTGAAAGTCAAATCGAAACTTTGCAGTTCTTTTTCGTCATATTTTGAATATGAGGGCATTTAGAGAGCAATTACTTCCAGTAGACATTTTTACTCTGATATTTTGTCGAGCTGACACGAAATGACTGAAAGAGTAGACAAGTTGTTTTACTTTTTACGAGAATTCAACTGTCTCTTAAAACCTTGCTACATTGCCACTAACCTAAGGGAAAAGCGTAAGTGTACAAGTTAATGGAGTTTTATGGGATTTAGGGCTGCGGGTAATAAAAAGGCTCGCATATAATGACATTCTACTCGGATAAGTCTTACTTAAAGGGGAATTAACCTCCCGACTATGATGCATTATCATGAGATAGAGAGTCAAACAACGTTTCATTTGATATACAAAGCATTGTGTAGGCTAATATCGTCTTGCAAGTGCAATAAAAAAAAAAACCTACTTCGCCATATTTACGACGTCGTCTGCTCCCCAAGAAAGCTGCCATTTTGTCGAAATTTCCGCTCAGAACTTCCGGGTTGTGACGTATCGCTAAGAAGAACTTCGCTTTCGGATATAATATGATGGGGGGGGGGGGGGAGGGGCGTGCGGGCCGTGCCTCTCCAAGAAATAAAAACGGCATAACCCCAAAGTCCCCCCTCTCTTTCCCATGGCCCTATGAAGTAATAACCCCTTCATTTTGGCTAGCTTGTAACACAATTTTCGAAATCTTGTGCCCCGTTTGTTATACACATCCTCATCCGCCCGTGGTTGGTCGTGGAAGTATATCGAGAAGACCTTTATTATTGCTTTATTGGCCATCTTTTTTACGGAAATATTCCCCAAAGTAGTGCCCTCGGGACGCACGAAGTGGAGAGCATCAATCAGGATGGTTGAACTTGTAGGCTAAATGTCGGTGTTATGGGCTCAAAACGGCTTTGAAAAAAGTCGTAACAAACCGCTTCTTCGGCTAAAGGGTAATTTGATGTGATTTTATGAACATATGAACACACAAGACAAGGAGCCAGTATGTCGCCATATGCCGGTTGCAATGTAAATGAGTGCATGAAACGAAGTACGATGAACGATATTGTAGGTTATGTTACGAATCTTATGAATATTCCTTTTGAGAATGAATGACATTATGGGTAAAACTGAATATAATTTCCGTGAGTTTACTTTTTACAAACAAAATTGTGTTGCTTTGAGATGCATGAAAATAATGATCACTTCAACAATGTACAATCATCCCTTCGTAGTCTTGAGTATGAAGTAAAGTGCAAATTAATACGTCTTAAGTAGGATTTTTTTTGATAGAGTTTCATTTTCAATAATTCTTTTTAAAAACATGTAATTACCAGAAAAACAGAGTTCAGAGAATACGCACACGACCTTTGTTGAGCACTGTGGTTGCTATTCACGTACATGTTTAAGAAAAACGTTTTTTTAAACAATGTTTTGGCCGGTTTACAACGTCATATCTGAACGAGCTTTTAAGAGTTTCAACAGATTTCCCGACATATCGAAATATATTCAGGCAGTATTTCGACTATTGAAATACACTAGTTCACAGATTTCATCGATCTTTTCCATTATAATGGCTGAAATATGTCACTGACCACTACACCTCGAAATGAACTCTGTTTAGGACGATTCTCCCACCGCGGATCTTACCTATCAATCCAATTCCCAATTCAATTACTGACATATTTGTTATGCACTTGACCGATTTAATTAGTTGGCAAACCCCCTTGAAAGAGCGGTCAAGACTATTCCTGATACCGTTGCTATTTGTGACCGGAATGGCCGGGGCGCGGGGAGCACAGAATATTGCTATAACTACTTCAAATATTTACACGATCGCAAAATCTTTCGAGAAACTAACCCCAAAGTATTTCTCAATACCATATAGAACCATGTTCAGATTACGTAATACGCCACTATCATGTTCGCGCAGATCAGGATTTGATCAACTGAAATCTTTGCCAGCCTTTTCTAATCATCTTCGTTATTTATTCGGTACATTTCACCCTCAGTCGCTCATTACTTTTAAAGAGAAGGTTGAGTTCTAGGAAGAGGTGACAAATAATTTGGGAGCGCTATCATTGTATTATGCAAGTGTGGACGAACATTAGATGAACAATGTTCCCTGAAAAGCATGGCTCTTCAAATAATATATAATATTCTAAATATGGCATGTAACATCATAACAATGGGGACGGATTTGTATGGCACATGTTCTTGTAGTCCCATGTACATCTTTCTGTGAACAGTGTTGTAACTGTACCAAGACTGGGCCAAAGCCTCGCAGTACACACCAATACTTATATGCTAGATGATCAACCTTTTCTGATCGATTCCACAACGTTTTCTCACAATGCAATCGCATGACCAAAACTCAAATTTATCGTTAAACAAGATCCCTTTAATTCCATACATTTTTCTACTTTCCCTGACCTTTATTATATGTTGGCTAACCCTCTTGAAACTGAAAGAGCGGTCAAGAACATTTCCCAACACCCACTGGTATTCGAGGCCTGGGAGCAGCGAGACGCTGGGAAAACAGAATGTTACTTGAAAATTAGCCAGGAAATGATTGTTTGCCAATACTTAAGGGGAAAGGGCGATTCCATGTAATGTCATCACCGGAGCGAGGGATGTCGTTCGAAGGATGATGTAAGAAGATGGATTGATGGCGGTTTAGACAAAACAATATGACAAGATAGAGGGACGACGAGGGGATTAGTTTAAACATTACATAATGTTTTTTGTAAATTGATCTAGCTCTTCGTTCATTTCCTCATTTATCTAATAATGTCATATCTTTGACCAACAAGAACAGCCTGGTGAGTTACAAATCAAAAATGAATTATGGTGAAAATACATTCATTACTGTACGGGGCTTCCATGGTTTTCTTGGGAGGTAGGGGACAAAGATAACAAATAAATGCTTAAAAACATAAATGCACTTATCACTGCTGATACGGATAACTAGGAGCAGTATGAAAGCATTGGGAGTCTAATAAACAGGCTAGTTGAATGTTTTCTTGTTGGTCATAATGTCATATAGTATCTACAACTCTGATGCTAACGATGTTATCCATCTGCCATTAGTCGTTTATGACAACAAATATTCATGCACAATGATCATTAGATCTTTGGATTTCGTAAGAATAAAGATTTCATGCTACCCCGGAAAGTGATACCTCATTGCAGAACGCACGTCATGCCTCGGTGCATATGACAATAATAAAGGTAACATCAAGCAACGAATAGAGCATGATAATACCAATTAGACTCTCGAGACATTCACCACATATTTCAGATATCAAAGTAATGCTTAATGCCTTGAAACTTTTTTTGCGGGGAATTTAATCGTACACCAATTTACTATTAACATTTGGTCAAGAACGTAGCTATATTTTTAGTCTTTTGGTAATGATAATGATGCTCTTTGAAACTCGAATGAAAATAATGAGAAGGTAGAAAATTATATTTTATCTTCCATATTTCCCGGCCTTCCCTTTACCGAAAAGTTTATAACAGGAAATAGTTACAAAACATGTCGTAGCTATTTTTGTTCATCGCTTTCTATATTTTAAAACAATATAATGTTTATTATAGTCATGTAATCAAAATAGATGACAAAAGGAAGTTAAATGATATTGAATTATGGCAACTGGCCACATATTAATATGTCTATTACTTTCAAAACTAAACCACATACACCTTTAAAGGGGAAGTCCATCCCAAAACTAAGTTGGTTTTAGTAAAGAAGCAGAAAAATGAGGGGAACAGGTCAGCAAAAGTTTGTACAAAATCCGATTAAAAATAGGATAGTTGTTAATTTTTGAAGTGACGTTCAATCAAACACAAATTGGCAGCACTGTGACGTATCTTGCGAGCTCCTCTTGGTGGACTTAATTCCCTATGAAAGATTTTGGAAGCTATAGTATTGAAGAGACGGGGGCGTAATATATGCCACTTGTCATTCAACTTCCGTTTGTCATCTTTTTTGTTCACTTAACTATAACTGACATTGTATTGTAACAAGTTTGAGAAAGCAATGACCAGAAATAGCCACGTCGATTATCTTTCATGGTGTTTAGACAAAATACCTGCAAAAATAATTAATATAATAACACGATGTCGAATGGCGACGTCCCAAGTACGCCATAAACGCCCACGTCCCTATAAAGCTAAAATACCCACCAAAATAACATTGTCTTATATATAACAAGAAGGCAAACTACGAACACACTCATTCTCTTAACGAGTAAACCGCCCACTGCCTTTTCAGACGAAGAGAAACAAAATAAAAACATTAAGACGATGTCATTAATTTAAATGCCAACGGACCAAATGGCCCATAACGCCGACGTCCTTATATAAACGAAAATACCCACGAAGATTAGAAAAACAAACACAGCAACCGAGTAAAGGGCCCTTTCCGACCCTCCATTCAAGAAGTACGCATCGATCATGATCCGTCACAGGCGCCTCAAAGAAACGTAACGAGATGAATGGCACTACACTTCTCAAGGCGCCATTTATAATGCAGCATTGCATCCCGTGCTCGCTGTCAACTGGATCATGTCACATGGCTTTAGACAAGCAAACTTTCGGCAAATGTGCATTTGTTTAGCTTTTGTTTGTTTATGTATCGTTTTTCTTCTTCTGAAGACCAAGATTTTGAAAGTTGTTGGTTTGTTGTTCTTAAGGGATGTCTAGATCATTGGCAAACTATCACCAATAGAGGGTAAACATCTAGTCCCTTACCCAAATAAAACAGCAAGAAGTTCAAGTAGACACGACGGAGCTAAACAAAATAAATGTCTTTAAATTTCATCATAGCCGTAAGAGACGGGGAATAGGGAGGGAGGCTGTACCCCTGAAAACTTGGGTACCAAGGGATGTTTTATTTGTTTTACTTCACATTACCGCCAGAATATCATTAATACACGGTAACCCAGAACCAACAAACCACTCCAACCCCATTTCTTTCTTTTCTTTTGAATACATGTAAAGCCCGTCGCACATTTCACCATCGTCCTGCGATTAGATTTTCGTAGAAAGTTTGGTTATTTTTGTATGGAAACCTAATCAACCAATATTATCCTCAATAAGGTTCTAAATAATGATAAGAATATAAACGACCGGAGTATAAGTATTTTAAATATTATATTTAATTCCATATATAGTCAGAATAGGACCCGAATCGGCTTCTAATCGTAGACAATCGCACTAACTTAGGTCTGACGTCACTACGATTCTGAACTGATTTAACTTTTCCACTCCAAAGAAACACGAGATCCATTGAAATTTAGATTGTGTAAATCATATGACTAATCAGATCCTCGGTCATTATGATAGTAAATGTTTGAATATTTCATATAAAATGCTACCACAAATTCTTCCAAAATAGGATCGTAGTCAGATCGTGTAGTGTGCGTCGGGCTTCAAAGGTATATCTTTCAACACAAGCGCGATGCTGAAAGGGTTGATAGCGATGTATTATGTTCTTCCTTCTTTCTTTTACATTGTCTGAACATTTTCGTCCCATAAATGTTGAGACGAAAACAATATGTTCGATTTCATTGATTTTTAACATTTGATTCACCGCAAGGCGGGGAAACAAATATGTTTATCCAGATGGTACACCGAATCAGAAAATTGCAAATACAAGAATTCGCAATAGCTGGTTGATTTACCTATCCGTTCGCGTTCTAGTTTTCGCATTTGTTTATCTTCTTCTTATACATCACCCGAGCCTGGATAAAAACGGTGTTTTCGAAAAACAAATAACGCAAGATTGTTATCTGTTATCTGGCTATCCCCGAAAACACAAGGGACCATAATATTGATCTTAGAATACTTTTCATTCTCTCTCTCCGGTCCCTTCCCGATCTCCCTCTGTCTATGCATACAGCCTCCCTTTCTCCCATCATATTCCCTTGTGTTTACTCACTCAATCACCCTCCATGTTTTTCACTGAGATTCCCTCCCTCCCCCACACGCACACACTCAATAACCATGACATCCCCTTTCACTCTTTCTCTTATTCGTTTTCTGTACATGCTATAATGTTCATCAAGGAAAGTTTTTGTTGTTGGTTTGGAAAAAATTGTACTCGGTTTCTACTGCACTCCAGATCTGCTTCCAATCATACTTGAGACTTGATTTACGTCATGTTAACTATTTCAAGGGTTATCCCATGACTTTAAAGTATTAAGTAGTTCTGGTATTGTTGTAACTTGTTGATAACTAGCAATAACATATGCAAATTGGTAGGCTTCTGTGATAGTTTCCATCTAACACATTGGATGTAAACAAAATAAAAGGTTAAATATGACATTATATTATCCTTCCAATATGTAACCCACATAAGTTGTGTAATACCAACCAGCTGTGATTGCATGCGCTGTAAAAACCCGCAAAGAAGTGTTTGGCCATGTATTAGGTTCATGGTTTAGCGCAGTCGGAAAAGGACCGTAGTCTTGATATGATGTTCCTTTTTGTCAGAAGCAGTGGATCATTTAGTTTGCAGACATAATGTGCGTAACAGTGTCTGCAATATGAGACTACGATAGGCTCTGTACTTGTTAAGCCGTTCCTGACACCGCCTTTAAGAGTGACAGCATTAGACTTTGCTCCAAGCTTTGGGAATTATGGTCACATGTCAAATAATTATCAAAGTCTGTGCTTGTAGACTAGGAAATCATGTCCGCGTTTCACGAAACCGTCAGAAGTACAAGTTCACCGACATCCCTTTGAAAGGCGTGTTTTGTAATTTGATTCAATGGGATATCGGTAAACTTGTACTTATGACGGTTTCATGAAACGCTGCCCTGGAAACTAAAAACACAATCATTACTTTATCTGACCTATATATTTCGATCAATATTATCATGGACCTACTAAATACCAGTGAGTGCATTGTTTTCGAGTCTCATGAAAGTGCGACCTTTTAAACACTTATAGTTTGCAACAGATGGTCGTTTCAATGATTTAGTGATATTACGCTGATATTATATTACATATATCAAAATATAAAGTGCATTAATTCAGCGTAACTTAATGCACATAAAACGTATTCGTCTCTATGGAACTTGCCTATCAATTTAAAAAAACATACTTATGATGAATGTAATTGAAAGGGTACTCATTAATTTACAATAAACATGCCCTAAAACAGCTAAATTACATGGAGCAGACATCTATGTACGCCCCCGATAATGTATCATTTGTACACATAATTAAAATTGGATATCAATAACATACTTCGTCATGCATTAATGTAGGCCAAGGGCTGTAACACTTAAGCCAGGCACTTCAGTAGAATAATGTTCTTACATGGTTTATTGATAACGTTTAAAGGCATTGTTTAAAGCTAAAGACCAGTTATGGTCATACAATTGCATAGTGAAAGAAACGTTGTGAAATCGATCAGAAAAGGTTGATCATCTAGCATAGATGTACTGCAAGGTTCTGGAATCATCAAAATTATAAGAAATTTGGCCAAGTCTTCATAAAGTTAGAAGCACTGTACACAGAAAGATGTATATGGGACTACACACACGTGCGCGACACGTGCATTTGTATCTCTCAACAGTATATAGATATACTTATTTACCAAATATATCAATTAGTAGGCGGTTTCCCGTCAAACAAATTATCGTCATGTAATATTTAAAACATATTCTTTTACATGATTGGTAATAAGAGCTTCCATTTCATTTTTTTCGAAATTGGGGCGTTTCCAATACTGGTCTTTACCTTTAACCATGTTTCCAGTTTAACCAATCTGAGATCAGAGATGCATGGTACGTGTTATCAGTGTCTGCGATATAGTGTAATATTGAAGCCTTAAAAATAAGCGCTTCAAAATGATCATGAAGTGCTTCAAAAAAGTGAAAAATCTTTGATTGACCGGTTTTTATCATACTCATTTTCCCCAATAGTCTCTGGTGTTATTCAAAACTGTTTGGCAAACGGTTTATGACATTTCTAGTTCCAATCATAAATATCTTGATAATCAGACAGGCGATCGGCTTGAAAAAGTTATGGGATCCATGACTGACCTAAAGGTTTATAATTATGATTGCAGCATGAGCTAAATCCATGATTTTTTTTAAGAATCTGAGGCAAAGATACCCAAACCGTTTAAGAGCACAATGTATTCCAAGTTCACGGATGATATCTAAGATGGTGTTAGTGTTGAAATGGATCAGATGTATACTAGGTCAATGTTTGAATCTATTTCTAGTTTGAAACGTATTCAACTATTATCATAATTATGGGCCATAATATCAGATTGACTACCCACGTTTGGGGCGAAAAGACATGATGAAATTCCCTGATTTTAGCGCTTTTGCCCTTAATTTCTTAACTCTTCCCTGACCAGAGAAAGGAGATATCGTGTTCCAGGTTTTTACGTGAATTCCATTACTAGAAGGGAACACTGGAGGCGCGATAGATCAGTCGGTAGAGCAGTTGTCTAGTAATCCGGGTGACCCGGGTTCGAAACCAAGGCGATTCGCTATTATAGTGCCCTTTGGCAAGGCATTAATCTTCATTACCAGCAGCCTTTTCACACACAGAAATTTCGGTGCGATCGTTAATCGTTTCGTGATTAACTACTGCTCTTAGAATGCGCAGTAGTGCCATTGCGCATTGAAGGTCAGGTCATATCAAACAAAGCACACGCTCCATCCAGTTTAAACACGTTTAAACCGTTCACACACAAAATGTCAAGCTCTCTAGTCTAGATACGAACTTCGTATCTGCAGCCTGCTTTGAGGGGCGTATGAATCGCGACTTCGTATCTATCCGAACATCGTATAAGCGATGTTCACACAGGAAAACAAAAATCTTTAATGGGGTTTAAAACTGTTGAGTTAAACATGTTTATACTAATCATCTCTGGATACGATGAATTTTAGCTGTGTGTGAAAAGGCTGCAGGTCCCTCGGAGAGAACCTTAAGCAGTCGGCCGTCTGCATGTTGCTTACTAATAAGCATTGAAGTTTTCTTAGCAGTCAGGTAAAATAACCACCACATAACCATAACCAACATTTACACTTTGAATATCGTACCTTTAACATGTTTGGCATGAAATAATGGTGCTTGAAAGTTGGAAACATGCCCAGTGACCGTAATTAGAGATGTATAACCCTGGTATAACACTTCATAATTAAAAGTTAAAACATATGATTGATGACAAGTGCTTTGTGGATGCACTCGAAACTAGATCATTTATCTACACACAATGATGTCGAGGCTATTATATTTAATGGCCTAGTTTCCTGAAACTTGTATGATAGAGATGGTGATAATTATGACGATGGTGCGTTAAGTGTTTTGTTTTGGTGTTTTGGAAGATATTTCATCACGCAGTATAGACGGACCTAGGAATATGATACATCCGTATACGATACAGGACTAATTGTGGTCCATGCCGGTTTCAAATGATGACGAAACTAAAATTATTAATTAATATCCACTAGACCACTACGTGACAATAAAGTCATTCCTACCAATAGACCCCCCGGTAATATCTGACAGGTACCCAATACCTTATACCCGGGTCGATCGAGTGCCACGAGTATGGAACATGTAGATTAATGTCTTGGCAGCTGACATTACTAGTGCTGCGTTACGGGTTCGAACTCTAAACCTTATGGTTCACAGTCCGGAGGCTTATCCACTAGACCACAACACCGCTACGTGACGACTACTAATCTTTACACACACTGGCTGTGGACAGTCATTCTTACCAACAGACCCCCCAGTAAGGGAATATCCCGTTCTTTTACGTTGGGTCATGGTAATCTGGGCCATCGACAATACGTTATTGTTATCAAATATGAATATTATAAGGCCAGGGGATGTCAACTTTCATTGTTATATTCGAACTCCAAACCGTATAGTTCACAGTCCGGAGACTTATCCACTAGACCGCTACGTGACAATAAAGTCATTCCTACCAAAAGACCCCCCCGGTAATATCTCGTTATTTTACATTGGGTCATGGTAATCTGGGCCATCGACAATACGTTATTGTTATCAATTATGAATACTATAAGGCCAGGAGATGTCAAATATCATTGTTATATTCGCGCTGGGAGGCATAATTTTGTGACTTCATCATTTTATCTGCACAGTACAATGGGGTGTTACGTGTGTCTGTTGTAATTGTTACGTGGGCTCTGCAACATAACAATGATACATGCTTACAAATGAATTCATCTCCCACAAAGAATCGCATCTCCTTATCAATCAACCGTTTCTAAATTGCACAACCCACCATTTCCTATTAAGAAAAATAAAATACTTAGTTAATTTTTTAATTGAAGAAATAATTCGAATTTTAATGAAACAGGGGATGGGGTATTTTTGAATCAACTATCTTTATCAGAACTAGATCTCATTGATGTTGGATGTGCTTACGTTTATCGAATGAAGTTTTTATATTATGTATTTGAAACAAACATTACTAGTTCTAGACTTCTAGTACTACAACCTGCAATGTGCGCATATTATTGTTGAGAGGGTATAATAATTTTATCTTCGAATTGGCAATACAAATTATCGCTACTGAAGTACTGAACCCTATTGTAGCGAATATACACAGTTCCTTCAAAGAAAGCAATAATAAGCCGTTCTCAAAGATGCCTTTAAGACTGGATAAAGCAATAAAGTGTTGATAAGATTTTGGCCAATTTATATTCGCCGCACGTTCTCACTCAATTCATTATGTTTAAGTGGGAATTTTTTTATTGGATACTGTGTTTGGAGAGCAGACTGTGGTCTACATAAAACATGTTCTCACTCTAGGATAGGGCCGAGTTCAGGTCAGACGGTGTGAACGGAACTATCCAGACAGGTAACAATTTGAAAAAGGTCGTGGAGGTGTCTTGGTTCAGTGGTTTATTCACTTGAAGCTCAATTCTAGGGTTGAGGGTTCGAATCTCAGTTCGACACTAACGTCGTTTGGCAAGACATTAATCCACATTTGAAACTTTTCACCCAAGTGTGAATGGGAAAACGCCAAATGCTTGGGTAATAAGCATTACAGGGCCCTCAAGAAGAACAGCAACTAATGCTGACGAGGCTTATCGGGGTAAACCAAATTAGTATTATTATTATATCTATATATATATATGAGATAATGTATACGGTGAGGCTTTCGTATTGTCACGAACACAACATGGTATTGACATTTCCATTTTTCTTAAGACGTTGTCATTGTCTTCAGTATACTGCAAATGTGCAAAGTTTCGAGCAAAATGATAGTGGTTATATAAGTTGAGAGTTTCAGCATTAATTTGTTTTCTAAAAGGGCTCCAAAGAAGCTCTAGGGCAGAGACAAAAGTTCCGGGGATGAAAGGTTAATAGAACAATGTATTCCATTGTCAGTTTTATTTCAGGGATCTATCTATCAGCACGTTCGGATTACTCTAGATAGACATTTTGTCACCAGCCCCCCCCCCCCCCCCACCCTTAAAAAAAGTAAAAATAGTGCTGTTGAACCTAGATAATTGAAATTCTGTCCCATACCTTCCATTTCGTTTCAGACATTAAAAATGCAAACGCCTCCTTCATGGTCTCTTTTTGAAAAGGTTGCTTGTACTTCAACAATCGGTGGAGACTGGTAAACAGAATATGAACCGTCAGCGCTAAAATATTAGAAAGCACTACGCAATCAATCCTCCCACTTTGAATTATAATTAATGATATTGCCATGAATCGTTTTCTGCAACGATTACTAACAAAAACGGATAATTATTATTTGGCGTTAATGAAAAAAATGGAGGAGGATAAAAAAAACGAAGTAGAAGAAGTAGAAGAAGGAGAAGAAGTAGAAGGAGAAGAAGAAGGAGGAGGAGAAGAAGAAGAAGTAGAAATAGAAGAAGGAGGAGAAGAAGAGGTAGAAGAAGAAGAAGGAGGAGAAGAAAAAGAAGAGGGGGAGAACGAGGAGTAGAAGAAGGAACACAAACAAGAGGAGGATCAAGAGGAGGAGGAGGAGGAGAAGAAGAAGTAGAAGAAGTAGAAGGAGTAGAAGAAGGAGGAGAAAAAGAAGAGGAAGGAGGAAGAGGACGAGAAGAAGAAAAAGAAGAGGGAAAGAATGAGGAGTAGAAGAAGGAACACAAGAAGGAGGAAGATCAGGAGGAGGAGTAGAAGAAGAAATAGAAATGACGTCATGATCAGTTACTCGTGTAAATGGCATTGGAGATGTGCAGCATACATACGACAATGCTGTCCAATTTCTACAAAATATTGCGGCTATAGATCCTTGGACCTACTTGGAGTTTAATATAGGTTATATATACATTCTCTCTGCATAAAAGGAATACTTGCACGCACATGCTATGTACATATTCGCAGGACATCGTCCCGTATTTCTGACACATTTTTCCAACTAAACAACTAGGCATAAACGAAGCTAGCATGCAAAACAAACAAAAAAACATAATTCATGACATCATCATAATTCCTCAAACAAAAACAATTCAAAGGGCGATAACGTGCAATGCGTCCCGTAAACACACATGTTGTTTTCCTTACACATGTCTTTGAAAAATCTCGACCATTCTCTTTTGATGACCATCGAACATGTTGATAGTTTTTTCGTATCACTACCATAAGACATGTAATTATAATTGTATCGTATATTTATTTCATGGTCGATGGATGAATGTCACATCTTGTCAGAGCCATATTGCACGGTATTGCCGAATACACACATTTTTACAAAATAACGTGCAAAACAACAAATTAGTCACTAAATATGATGATGTATAGTACTCACACAAAAAGTAGACCTGCTCCGCACCAGAATATATAACGGCTTTGCCTTATGGTGATCCACCACAACAATGACTCGTGCTGTAAAGCTGTAAAGAGATATGAAGTGAAATCGTCTTTTATACTTGTTGTTTATATTTTCTTTACGAGTGCCGAGTCCATAGTCCAATCATTCAAGCGTCATCGCAAGTTCATGCACTTGATGATTGGAGTGGGCGCGTTATCACTGGCAGTCTAATATGAGGATGGGTCAAAGACCTTTAATCGAACAGAGTTAGAGCGTGGCGTACAGTAAAAACCTGTCTCAGTGTCCAACTCTCTACAAAGACCACTTGTGTGTAGTGGTCATGTACATCGTCTCCATCGAGAAAGAAACATGTCGTATGTTACCTGTCTATAAAGGCCACCTGTCTATAATGGCAATGTACTTCGTATCCCTTGAGAAAGAAACGTATTATATCTACAAATTAGAGCACCTGTTTATAGTGGCCATGTACTTTGTCTCCCTAAAGTAAGAAAAATGTGTTTTATTACCTGTCTATAAAGACCACCTAAAGCTATTAATCTATGTACACCTTTCACTTTCTACATAATATAATATGGTAGTGCTCTTCGAGAACGTTGTCCTTGTATGTATACCATCTGTTAACTTTGACAGAATCGTTCTTTCTTAGTTTTTTTAGGCCCAAACACTTGTTAGTCGCTGTGTGTAACCGTGTCTGTACTGTGAGACTAGGCTGATGGCACAGCGCATGATCTCTGTACTTTAGAGCTAGGCTCTGCTCAAGGGCTTAGGAATTGTCTGTGCGTGCAAACTACATTAGTTTGGCATAGTTAGACGCTTCAGTTTTTCTTCAAAAATTAAAAAGGTAGGGAGTGCAAACGTGCTACACTCTCATCCCGTAACATCACGGACTTGGACTATCACGTAATGTTGCAAAAACACAAGTCTTTTACGCTCTACAAAAGAAATGTGATACTTGTATGATCCTTGTTTTCCAAGGCATGAGCTGAATAGAGTTTGAGGAGTATGCGATCTCGATGCTTTTTGTTTTGGTTTCGTTTACGAGTTTCAAATAATATTTTTCTATCAACTAAACATTTTCAAATTCAATGTAATCAATAGCGAAATGCTTCATTGTCATATGACCTATATGATTATATCAAACACAATAATAAAGTCATTTATCTCATCATCACCATCTAAACTTAATTTATCCTTCCGACCCAATCAATAAATCTACTGCAGGATAAACAATCCAGAATGAATCGAAGCCATGTTCTCTCGACATACAATGCTCATACCAGAGCTCAAGATTAGCTTTAAAGGTAATACAAAGTTTTGGTATGGGGTAATGACTTTGGTTCAAATGGACATATTGGAAGCATATACGATCCTACAATATTCAGTGATCGTTGTCGCGGTCGAAATCGACTCTAAAGTTATGAAATTATAAATAATAAACACTTTACGTTGAATAGCTCCCTCTCAAGGTCAAGATATTAATTAAACTATAAAACAATGTCTATTGACTAAAATCGACCGATTAGCTATTCTTGTTCGGAAATTATATATAAAAAAATATTTTTTATGAAAACAACAGTTTTTTTTGTTGTTGACATTATTATAATTCATTTGGTTATTTCTACTCTGAGACTTTCATGGTCGCAGCTACCATTGTACGGCCGTAGGAGCTATTTGAAATTTATCAAAATTTACCGGGAGCACCGGTAAATCTTTATATTCAATTTTTCTCGAAAGCAGAAATGTTTTAGGGGCTAACATTTCTGGTGTTTTTAATACATCCACAGGGGCATCCAACTATATCAAAATTGTAAAGAATCACTATCCACCCATTTTTCAAAATTTCCCAAAACTTTGTAATACCTTTAACCTTTTGTGTCATTCATATACCGCATTCATAATAGGTCGAAACTTCGATAGTTAAAGGGATAGTTGAGTTGTTTTCACACCGCAAATGCCTTCAAAGTGCATGGTTATTGCTCTTATTCTTATCTATGACATTTATAGTGACCTTTCAGAACCTAAAATTGTTATGAAGGTAATTTTAGACCCCAAAATGTGTGAAATTTAGCCAATACGATCATGCCAATTCAGCTCCACTTTATAAAAAACGCGGTGACCGTTAATTAATTATTTAATTAAAAATAAAAATAGATGAGCCGGCTAATTGTGGGTAATATAAGCAACACGAAATTGCCAACAAAAAAGCCAAC
>JAVYIG010015542.1:0-35412 GCA_035222895.1 Strongylocentrotus droebachiensis | reverse complement strand
TATCTTTCAAATGCAGTTGGAATTTAACTTTTTCATTTTTTTGGCCTGCAAATGGGACATAGTCCCTTTAAAGAAGATAAATATGTCGCCTATTATGTTAGTGAATGGGAATTGTATATCACTAATTATAAGTTCTACTTGGATAGTTTTTTTCTGTAGTTAATGAAAATGAATAACAACACATAGGTGATGCATTCAAAACGTCTAAGTCCATGGACTCGCCTTAATTGGGATAAAATAACTGAATAAAAATTTGAAAAATTGGAAATTGGCTCATAAAATCAATCAACAAGAGGATTTATTTCATAAAAATGACGTTAAAAGAGCGAATGAAATTGGCACAGAAAAGGTAACCTTGTGAGGGAAAAAAAATATTTGCCGCTACCAATTTATCTTTGATAATATCCTCTTTAAATATTCTAGCTTATGTTTTTATTTTTTAACTAATATCATGAATGTCCCATCTTCAAGTGTAAATCTTATTTCTTATAAGGAGAATAAAAGTCAGAAGTTGCCTTTCATGAAAATTTATCATACTCGTAAAATATTTTCCAATATTAAATAAGATTCTCAGACACGTAGATGTAGTAAATGATACATTGAAAATGTATTACAAGAGAATGTTGTTCCACAGTACGTGGCGAGATCGAAGCGAATGAAGCTTCCACAGGAATATTAAACCTGAGGAGCGGATAACAGAAATTTGTTATGTCAATGTTTTCATGTTTTTCGTTTCTGCATTATATGTGATGTGGATTATTTTTTTCAAACGACAAACTTCCGTTTTTTCTTTTTTCTTTTTTCTTTTTTTAAATGTTTTATTTCTTTTATGTTTTCATTTGTACACAACATGATTTATTTGTAGGGGCAACTTCATGTTTAATTGTACGAAGTATCGAGTACTATTCGAAAAACATAATTATACAAGGCGGCTGGCATTTATGATTATAATCCCGTTATGGGTCACCCCCCCCCCCTCCCTCCTCCTCCCGCAAACAAGCTCTCTCTCTCTCCCTCTCTCTCTCACTCTCCCTCTCGTCTCTCCCTCCGTCTCTTCCTCCCTATTTATCTCTCGTTCCTTATATATTTATTGCTCTCTCTCATATAAATTGATAATTCTTTCTCTCTCTATCTCTAATCATTCCCCCCCCCCCCCATTTCTCTCCCTCCATCTCTATCTCCCTCTCTCTCTTCCTCTCTTACTCCATCAACGCTCTCGCTCTTTCCTTTTCTATCCTAATATGCTTCCATTTAGCATAATTACGGTGGAGCAATGGTGTACATCACTACTCATGCATCCTCTTTTATTTACTAGTTTCAATTTACATACATGCGTATCTTGTGTAAAGTTCTTAATAAAGTTTTCTACATTTCTGTTACAGAGATTCCCTGTTGAACTTCCTATTCTCCGCGATCAAAGCACAAAAGCAGATTTTTCTCCACCGAGCCCTTGCTTGGCTGCACATTTTCCATGGTGAACCGTACACGGTACTGTATTTTGCTTAAAGAGAAAGTTGAGTTCTGGTAGAGATGAACAATTATTTGTGAGCGTTTTCATTGTTATTGTGCGAGTGTGGAAGACATCAGAGAAAAAAATGTTCTCTGAAAAGCAGGGCTCTTCAGATGCCCTCATAATTGCCTAAATAATTATGCGACATGTAACAGCTAAAAAATGAGAATAACATTTTTATGCCACATGTTTGTGTTGTCCCATATACATTTTTTTCTGTGTACAGTGCTCAGTGGCGGATCCCCTGGCAAAAAACAAGCCGTAAAAACACCCATTTGGGTTTTAACAAAAAGAAGAAGACGGACCCCCTCCCTTGGTGCTCAATGGGGGATGGATCGATGGATGTTGAGTTTTTAAAACAAAGCACTGTCCCCCCTGCTCACCCCTCCCCCCCCCCCCCCCCCGCGTATGTATCGGCTGGCTGAGTCGCCGCTAAATATTTTTTTCACGTATTGGGCCCCCTCTCTGGTTCCCTTCCTTGCCGCCGGCTGGATCCGCCCCTGACAGTGCTTGCTAATTTTACCAAGACTGGGCCAAATCTCTTATCATGTTGATGATTCCAGAACCTTGCAGTATAGACACCAATATTAATACTTATATGCCACATGGTCAATCTTTTCTGATGGATTCCACACCGTTGCTTTCACAATGCAATCGCATGACCAGAATTCTACTTTATATTTAAGTCTGCATGCCCAAAACCTTGCAAGTCGCAACACATAGAAGAACATAACTTTAGACTGCAAACACGGCCTATGAATATACCACAATGGATAGAGGCGGGATTGAATGAAGCTCGTTGAGAATCACATTTATAAAAGAAATGCAGTATGTACCGGTTTGGTCATACAAAAGTGCGTGCAAACACTACCATTATCGTGAGGACACGCATCAATATTATTTCAATATTAAAGGGGAAGTCAACCCTGATACAAAGTATTTTTTTTAGTAAGAAGCAGACAAATTAGAAAAACCGGTCCATGGAATTTTGAGCAAATACTAAAGCACTTTCGCCTGTACAAATCTTGAGTAATTCCTTATTACCGAGAATAACTCGTTTATTATTTCAAATACGTTCCTATTTGTAATGCATTAGATCGACACAAGAAAAAGTTAGTATAAAGAATTTGTTTACAGTTGTAATTTAAGCATAATGTATTTCTGAAAATTGTATTACCCTTACTGATCATTTAAAGGGGAATTCCACACTGATATTGCGTTGGTTTAAATATGAGCAGAAAATGAGAGAAACAGATCAGTGAAAGTTTGAGCAAAAACCGATTGAAAATAGGAAAGTTATGAATGTTTGAAGGTGCGATAAATTAAACACAAATTGGCAATTCTGTGATGTATCTTGCGACGTCTCCTCCCATTTTCACTGTACAAAAAATCCTCAAAAATGTGTATTTCCCCTTAAGAAAATTTCCAATCATACATTCGCCCTAAATATGTTTTTTATACAACCCCTGTATGAAACAAATCTATTTTGTTATCAATAACTACGAAAATTAAAGTTTATGAAACTGTATGTACATTTTGTACATAGCGAATTTGAAAGGAGCTCGCAGGATACGTCAATGTATGTGTTGCCAATTTTTGTTTCCTAGATGATAACTTCAAACAAATCATAACTTTCCTATTGTTAGTGTTACTCAAACTTTCATTTGATTGTCTCTCTCATGTCCTCAGGCTGGGCTGGTGAGCATAATTATGAGTTTGTTGATAACGCCATCTTCGACGGCTTGAATCAAGTGTAGGGAAATTATAAAGGACCGTGCAGATTCTGGACTACTTTTATTATTGAATACCAAGATAATAGCCGGGTGGATTTTCCCTTTAACGCGCGTTCGTATTTGTAAAAGCCATATCTCGAAGGTCACGCCCCCATTTAGAGTGCTGTGTATGCTAAGTGGTGGACCTGCCGATTGTGAGAATTCCCATTACCCTGAGTGGAGGCCTATAAAGAAACAATTTCACAGGTAAGATACCGTTTATACATATTTTATTATACCCTTGCGGTCAGAAATTCAGTGATCAGTGACAGTGACTCCTTAATTGTGAACTCAAAATGTGGAACTTAAAGTTAGAAGATGCAATATAGGCTGTTAGCGTATGTTGAATCATAACTCTCTGTATAATCATGGAGTACTCCATGGTATAATTATTGACAAACAGTAGTTTCATTATGTATGACCATCCATGGTATGAATAATTGTGTACAATGTCATTGAAAGTGAAACATTTGCAAATAAAAAGCGGGTATGTATTCATTGGATATGAATACTTTAGGTTTGATACAATTTACTGTATAACTAATAAGTATTTTAAAATATCACGTATTCAGTTACACACTACTACTCCTTTAATGGAACGCTGCATTTATTGCTACCAACCTGTTAATCAATATTACTTAATTCTGAAATCAATCATGAATCGTAGTTGATTGAGATACGATTTGGATGTTCATCGTATTGAAAATACCTGTGAATTGTTATGGATGCTGGGAAAATATAATTTAATCCTTTCTACAATGAAAATTCAATATGATTATGAAATTACATTATCAATTCGAAATATACAATTTAATCCTTTCTACAAAGAAAATTAAATATAGAATTACATTATCAATGGGAGCACATGTTTTACCAAGATTGGTTTTAAGCATGATATTCCCACCTCCCAATTAAAAAATTATATTTCAGACACATGTATTAAACAGATGTATTACGTCGGGATGGAAATATCAACTCCAATATCGTTAATCTGTATCAACGTGGAATTTACGTACTTAATTATGAGTGCTATGACCATCTCGATATCAATAATATAATAATGTTGCATTAATATTAAGCGCCTTTTCAAGAGAAACAAAGCACAAGAAGAGTGAGTGTCGACATTAACTGTTTACCCAGTGTTCTATACGTATTTTAGCATTCAGAACATGTAACTATGTTAGTCTATTTCTATTTGATATTTAGGCAAAAAGATTGATATGCATTTATAAGAATTTATGGATGTGAATTTATTGCTCTTTTGAAATGCCCCTTTGATTGCGCATACATTGACTTCGCTAGAAAGAGTAAGGAATTTCAACAGCAACATTTTGCTGAAAAGTTGCAATGCCAAGCAGTGTGAGAATGCAATGCAATACGTGCCTTCCCTCCGAGAGTGATTTTCAGTTGCCCCCCCTCCCTCCCCAATAAGAATAGATTTTCACCCCTCCCTTTCCCATATATATTGCAAATATGGGACCCAACATTTTGAGAAGTATACCCACTGTTGATGTTATATGGCCTGTCTGTATTTGGAACAAATACACATGTAGGCCTACAAACAACCGAAGAGAACAGGTCGAGTGACGCTAAACGCAACGAGACTTTTTCGTATTTGTTTACTTAGAAAACGCGGTTCCATTATTCCTCTCTCTTCTCTCTCTCTCTCTCTCTCTCTCTCTCTCTCTCTCTCCCTCTCTCCCCCTCTCTCTCTCTCTCTCTCTCTCTCTCTCTCTCTCTCTCTCTCTCTCTCAATTCAATTCAATTCAATTCGTTTGAATAATGATGCGACAGTCTCCACGGCAAATATTGGAGGAATATCGTTACAGGCAAGTTTTCTTAGGCTGGAACAGATAGACTGAATTTCGGAAGAAAAGTCCATTGTATCAAAACGGGCATATAAAAATGTAGCGATGGGGCAGTTGGAAACATCTCTCTGTCTGTCTACAATAATTCCTATTCTTTGATATAAAAAATTACCATTATTTTACAACAGCGCGAACTCTGCACCCTTCGCATTGTGTTCAGATCTCCTAATGATAAAACGCTGCTCTTGTCGTTTGTTTGTGTGTTTAATGTTTGTATTTTCCTTGTTGTCGCTGTTGCTTTTTGTCTTGACTTTTAACGACTCAGGCTTTTGAATGACACGAGCAAAAGCTTGGGTACCAACAAAATCCTGAACTACAAAAAATGGTGGCATTATTTCAATTTAGATTGCGATATAATCATCTCACAATATTTTTCTTCTTCTGATATTCAATTTGAGGAAGTTGAACATGGAGGACCCTAAAAGGCCCATAGGGCCTGCAGAAGGTGTACCAAATATACCATCTCTTGAAGTCCTTGAAGATGCTGGATTTCCCAAGATACCTAAAGTTTTTGGTGAACCCGCGCAGGCCATCAAGGTTTTCGAGGAGTACAATAAAATTGTCGTTACGGATGAGATACAGCAAATGTTTGATGAACGGATGGACTTTACTAAGCCAGATGTCCTCGAAAAATTGCAGGTATTTAGCCAAGTGAAAACATTATGATCTAGTCAGATCTACATAAGTTCTTTTTTTTCACAGCTGAAAGGAGAAACATGAAAACATTATTATAATGGATCTTGATTAGAGTGTAGAAACATTGTTTGATAAATATAGAGAGGTATAGAGAAACATGTACAGATCAGATTACTGCGAAAGATGAGACTTCATTAAACAATAAAAATATGGATACAAGAAGAAAACTAATATAGAGGAGCGGTGGGACAAGGTAACAATTGACTTTAGAACTCTAAATTATGGCTGTTATGAATTCTATTTTAAACACAATAGCAGATATATTTGTATTTTATTGCACACATCTCAAAACTAATCAATGTACTAGCCTTTTTTAGCCAGTTTAGCATATCATTGCTGATTTTAATTGCATCACTATTTCATTCTAGACTCTTGCGGTTATTCCAAGACAGCATGTTTAAAATCAGTTACGCGTTTGAGCTGTAATTAGGCTTATAAAGTACCCTGCAATTTTATTTCGCTTATACTTTTATCTCCTGATTTTTCTGCCCAGAGTGTTTGGCTACATGCAAGCTATCTAGCACTGGAACGCTGTGGGTTCGAGCACTTGAAACCAATGTTTGGACCTGGCAAGATCTCAGACATTCTGCCCTTAATGTTCATGGCATACGGTGATTGCCCAGAGGTAAATGTTATTTAGTACTTAACACGATCGTAAACAAATTAAAACAAATCAACTTAATTGTATTTTCAATAGGCTTTTGTATTTCCTTTAGAACACATGTTCAGATCACATAATATGCATTTTTCATGTTTGCCCATTTGAATAGAAGGCTCACAATGATAATGAATTTGCCAAATTTGATTTGCGTCTCCTAAAAATATCTAAAACTAAAAATTATGAGTAAAAAGGTATTACTTTCTCAAGAAAGAATATCACAAAGAAACTCACACACATACACACACACACACAGACACACGCACACACACACACACACACACACACACGCATGAGTACGCTGTTCACATAAGTATCGTGATTTATCTTGTCTTTCATGTTAGGTCTTGAAATTGGGGGCGTATGTTCAGGATCCTTCTGTCGCTATACCGCCACCTAGCGTGGTTGACATGGGTAGTGATATGCCGAACCTCAATCTGGTCTCCCTGGCCGGTAAGACCGTAGGTCTTTCGGATCTCCATATCAACAAGGACAGGACGATGATGATCATGGCTTCTTCAGCTTCCTGACCTCCGCTTAGGGTGAGATCACGATTTGAAGAGTTTAATTCCAAAAAATGCTAAATCCACTTTTGATGAGACTTGAGTTATTGATATCAAAACATTGTGTACTTCAAGTTCAGTACCCGTCTTTCAACAAAAACATTTACCTAAATTTTGGGAGCAATTATGAAAAAATGCACCTTCTAAAATATCACTTTTCCATAGACGCCTGTAAAAAATCTGGTAACAAAATTCGTTTATAGATTTAGCTCCTTTGGAAATTAAACTGTACATTTTTGTGTTGGAAAAATATTTCATTACTCTCAGAGGGAAGGCAAGTATTGCATTGTGTTCTCACTGTTTTTTTCTTCTTCTATATATGGAAATTAATTACCATTTGAATAAGGTACATCTTTATCTTGTACTACACATATTTCCGCCACCATCACCACCACTTCCACCTTCACTGCTGTTATCTCAACTACTGGGAATAGTACTACATGCAGCTTTCCAGACCTTACAATAATAATATAACATCTAAATTTAAAAAGATTGTGAAAGGGAAATTATTGTCCTTGTTGATTTGATTTGATTAGATTGATTGTTTTCTGCTTGATTTTTTTTTGTTTTTGCAGTTTCACAAATATAAAGTAAACAAATCATTGTAAATTGGCTATATGACAAAAGAGTATAATTATGTAGAATAAAGTAAGGCTGGCTGTAATTAAGGTTATAAAGTTTCTTCTCGGTCTCCTCCTCCTTCTTCTCCTTCTTTTTCTTCTTCTTCTTATTCTTCTTCTTCTTCTTCTTCTTCTTCTTCTTCATCTTCTTCATCTTCTTCCTCTTCTTCTTTTTCTTCTTCTTCCTCTTCTTCTTTCTCTTCTTCTTCTTCTTCTTCTTTTTTTCTCTTCTTCTTCTTCTTCTTCCTCTTCTTCTTCTTCCTCTTATTCTTCCTCTTCTTCTTTCTCTTCTTCTTCTTCTTCTTCTTCTTCTTCTTCTTCTTCTTCTTCCTCTTCTTCCTTTTCTTCGTTTCCCCCTCCTACACTTCCCCCCTCCTCATGCCCCCTTCCTCCTATCCCTCCTCCTCTTCCTCGTCCCCCTCCTCCTCCTCCCCTCCCTCTCCCCGTCCTCCTCCTGTCCCTCCTCCTCGTTCTCTCCCCTCCTCCTGCTCCCCTCCTTTTGTTTTCTTTTATAATGTTGAATTCATGAATTTATTTCCAATCTTGTCTCCTTTATACTATAGGCCTGTGTAATAGGTGGTACGCTTGCAGGTATTGTTCGCGACTACCGAACCCAGGTCGATTTCCTAGCCGTCTACCTCGCCGAAGCTCATGCCGAGGGAGTGTGGTCTCTGGGGAGCAATGTCAGCTACATGAAGCGTCACAAGTCTCTTCAAGAGAGGATTACTGCAGCTAAGTACGTGAAGAAGCTATAGTAGGGACTTTTAGATTCTGCACGACGAGAACATGGACTGCCCTTTTAAGGCAATGTGACGTCACTGCCAGTGAAGGACGTCACATTGCCTTAAAAGGGCAGTCCACGTTCTCGTCGTGCAGAATCTAAAAGTCCCTATAAACATTGCCTCCAGGAATAAGAGCATTATCATATTTCGTACAATCTACAATGAGTAACATTCTGTATATAAAATTAAACGAAACCCGTTAATAATGCATTTTGATTATTTAGGCTGAAGATTTGGTTTTATGGATTGGTAACGGAGCATTATTTTGTTCTTTACCCATTCATGATGATCATCAACATATTACTATTTGGCTCAGTCACTTTACCAAAGTGAATGTAAGAACAGACCATCTGTTCCATTAATGGTGCCTTACCCAAAACACATCTGCAATTTCAACTAGCAACTACGCTAAAGGTTTTTTTTTAAGTTGGCAAAGTGGTGATGTTCAAAACCACCGTATCCAATACATGTTGGTAACATTTGGCTCTCGACATAGTTCCAGTATTATATGACTTCTCATTACATCATTAGCATCATTATCTTTATTTTTTGTATATAGATAGCTGTTAGTTGTCAACTATTGTAGTGGTTAGAAACCAGCTTTTTCCCTTTTTTTCTTTTTCTGTTATTAGCAAGTTTCTCTCTTCCTTTTATATTTAAAGGTACTATGTCCCTTTTGCAGCCAACCTCAAATACTGTAGAACTTTGCAGGAATTATGAATATGTCATGTATGTCCTATTTGTGAAATTTAAACGTTAGCAGTGTCCTCATATTCAAATTATGCAAGGAAACCCGTTTACTTGCTAGACTTCACTGTCAGACACTATTGAGTGACTGACTGGCCTTTTTTCTTCTTTGGTAATAACATACATGAAAATAGTTGTAAAGGGTACATGCGCATTTGTCTACATCAATAACCCACTTCTTGTGATAGCCAAGATTAAACTGATTGAATCTTTGCGTAGCATAAAACGTATGACCATTCGGTACAATTGTCTGAAAATCAAGACTATTACTTTTGGGCTCTATAGCCCTAAAGTCGATTTGACAACTAATAGTCGTTATTTTCCCACTTGAAGACATTTTCAAGCCCCACCTTTTTTTATGGAAGTTCTAAATTAGTATTATCTTTCAAATGCAGTTGGAATTTAACTTTTTCATTTGTTTGGCCTGCAAATGGGACATAGTACCTTTAAATTTAAAGATAAAGTTGAGTTCTGGTCATGCGATTCATTGTGAAAGAAATGGAGTGGAATCGATCAGAAAAGGTTGATCATCTAGCATATAAGTATTAGTGTGTACTGCAAGGTTCTGGAATCATCAAAATTGAAGAAATTTGGCTTGTAAAGTTACAAGCGCTGTACATAGAAATATGTATATAGGACTACACAAATATGTGGCATGTAAATCCGTCCCGATTATTATGCTGTTACATGCCGTATTTAGAATATTAAGGTATTTGAAGAGCCATGCTTTTCAGGGAACATTTTTAATCTGATGTTCTTTCATACTTGAATAATAACATCGATAACGCTCACAAATCATTTTCACCTCGAGTCCACGGAACTCGACCTTGTGTGACCGAGAGGTGAGAGCTGCAAGCACATCATAGATCTGCCATTTACTATTTAGTGATCATACAGTCCTTACAAACATCATTATCCTGAAATAATTAAATGTGCATGGATACGTATTTTTTATGTTTTCAGAGATCTTCTTCAGATAGATGCCGAGACACACGACTGCATGACTGATGATGTCAGCGATACTTCAAAGTTCCGCCTCGTCGTTGATCAGATGGACAACCTCTTCTCCAGGATGTTCAAAGCGCACCCAGATCGGGTGATATTTATCCGTGATGGGAAGATCGTGTCCTTCGGTAAAAACATCATGAGTCAGATGCAGGACCCTTCACGTCTGATGACACATGAAGCACGTGAATGGTTGGAAGCGAACGTTGGGCCAGCTTAGAAGCAGTAATATCATTGTCGTACACACTTTAAACTCTAATCAGGTCTTAGCTGCGATTTAATCATCCTATGAACGTGTTATCAGATGTAGTGTTTAAGATAGTGTTTAAGTTCTTTTCTTGTTTATGGATACTGAATTTCAACCAAATTCAACTTATGAAATCACCCAGAGTTTTTCAACACTTAGGTACAAACAGTGCCAGTGGAAATCTATTTTTGTTATAGCATGGGTGCCCATATATGAAATTTGTAAACATTCATACCGTCACATAATCTCCAATTTGATGCAAACTCCAATAAGGCCCTAAACGGAGTCTTGCCTACAAAACAAAATATGCCATTGCAGAATTGATGTTATGTTTTCAACCAAATACAATGCCTTTAAACAAATTATAACAGATTTTAGGCCTACTCATCATCAGGCAATATTTGTCTACCTCATACATAATTACCCAATTAACGATGACTGTTTAAGTTCCTTCTTATCTTTCTGTCTTTCTTTCTATTTTTTGTCTAACTTTCTATCTTTCTTTCTTCTTTTTTCTTGTTCTTGTTTTTTTGTGTGTGGTACTTTACCGGCTTTGGTATTGCTGTAATATATCATCACAGAATATCGACACAACTTAAACGGATGCTCGGAATTGGCGTTTAATAATAGCTCTGTTAAAAGGGTGTGAGGTTACTTCATAATTAGGTGACAACACAATAACAAGAATTGGGAAAAGCTTGATAATAATGACAAACTACGTATTTCAAAAAACTGTTATTAGTCTTTCTTATGAAGAACCTTTTCATTGTTTAAATATAAGAAAAGTATAAAATAATATGTCAGCAGAAGTGTACAAAAAGCGGATATTGTTTCATATTGCTTGACATGAACAAAGCTAATGAAGTCTCCAGAGAAAATGTAATCTTTGGGAACAGATATAAACATTTGTCATGGTCAATATATCATATGCAATGATGTCCTCTTTTTTGTATATTTTATAAAACAAATTTATAGAAATATATATAAACATCTTAAACTGATGATTCCTTCATTTCATGTCTAAAAGTACTAAGTGAATGTATTATGTTAATTCTCACTTTTAGGGAGGGGCGTGCTTTGGCGTCTGCAGTTTCATGATCTCTAAACAAATTGCCGAATTATTTGCAACTTGTATCAAGGTGATATATCTGCAGATCTGATCAGGAAAGAAGTGTCTATTGAAAAGAAGAGTAATTCGATGTGTGAGGGGGAGCAACGGAGGATCGAAAGGAAAGAGATGGAAAGAAACAGAGAGAGGGAGAGAGAGGGAGAGAGAGAGAGAGAGAGAGAGAGAGAGGGAGAGCGAGAGACAGCAGGGGCGGATCTAGCTTTTTGCTAAGGGGGGGGTTTGACCAAAATAATGACGATGCGGAGCATCGTCCACGAGCCGCGAAGCGGCGAGCCGATTTTTTTGTGGGTGTTTATTTGAACCCCGTAAGTGATGTTTTCCTGGCATCTATTAACACAATGGAGACCATAAAAAGCAGTGCATGATAACGTCTTTTTAAATCAAGTAACAGTTAAATAAAATAATGACGATGCGGAGCATCATCCACGAGCCGCGAAGCGGCGAGCCGATTTTTTTGGGGGTGTTTATTTGAACCCCGTAAGTGATGTTTTCCTGGCATCTATTAACACAATGGAGACCATAAAAAGCAGTGCATGATAACGTCTTTTTAAATCAAGTAACAGTTAAATAAAATAATGACGATGCGGAGCATCGTCCACGAGCCGCGAAGCGGCGAGCCGATTTTTTTGGGGGTGTTTATTTGAACCCCGTAAGTGATGTTTTCCTGGCATCTATTAACACAATGGAGACCATAAAAAGCAGTGCATGATAACGTCTTTTTAAATCAAGTAACAGTTAAATACACAGTTATATCCAGAGTTATCATGTGTTTGGTTAAGTTACCAGATGAGTTGAATATCTTCTCACAATATTTGCACTTGAAAGGGTTTCTCTCCAGCGTGCGTTCTTTTTTCTTTCTTTTTTTCTTTTTTTTCTCTTTTTTTTCCCTTTTTTTTTTTTTTTTTTTTTTTTTTTTTGGGCCGCCCAAGGGGGGGGTTTAAACCCCCTAAACCCCCCCCGTAGATCCGCGCCTGGACAGTGAGACAGATAGAGAAAGAGAGAGAGAGATGTATATAATCGTGAGAGGGGCAGGGAAAAAAGGATATCCTTACGGTATTCATATAGTAGTAAAATGAATCACCCTATAAAGATTGAATAGGGATTTTAAGAAACAAATGCAGTTTATTGATGGCACAGATAAAGGGTTTAGATATTCAGATGCACCTCAATGTGTTCAGTTTCAAACATGAATGCGCTAATGACCTCAAAAAGAATGATGGAACAATGCAAGATGCTGACAACATATATACAGTTAATTAAAAACAATAATTTGCTAGGGCCTGGAAATCGAGCTTACGGTTTCGTGCGTAATTACGTATGCATTCTTTAATCATGTGAACTTGCTCTCGATTGATGGAAATAAACCTTAGCTCATATTTGTGCTTTGCAACTGATGGGCTAAATTACATAAGATGTAGTTTCAGTGCTCACTACCCCCCCCCCCCCCCCCCCACACTGAGCGAATTCTCGGCCGGCCGGCGTAGTATTCAGAGGGTAATTGTCCAGGGGGTATTTTTTCGGGGGTAATAGTGCTGGGAGGGGGGGGGGGTGTAATTGTCCCGCTGATAATTGGCGGGGGATGGGATGATTTCCCATGGGGTAATTTTCCAAGAACGTAAAAGATATACCGCTATTAAAGTTAACTATCTGGCAGCCGCCAGATAATTAAGTGGTGGCCGGCACTTAATTCCTCTTAAATGTTAATTCACATGGTTGGACTAATGGGCTAAATCAATGAGCCTGCACTCCCAATTATGTTTATACGCCATCAACGATAGGAAATCGACTTTGTACGAAGGGCAAGGGAGTCCGATCAAAACTCAAAATACAACTTTGTATCAATGCAAAGGTGAATTTGACTACAGTAATTGCTTTTCTCTATTGTTATTGTTTCTAATAATGACGTTTAATTGCTCCTCTTCTCGCCGATAGTGTTGATATCACGAGATGTCTAGCTATAGAGTATACCGAAGTGTGACGTCATAATAGCCAATTTGTCAAGGTTGCTGGTTCCAAATAATTTTAAAGGCGTCGTGATCACAACATAACAGCGCCAAACATTGAATTTTTCCCTGCTCTAGCCCGTTGCTTGAATGATGCCACGGTGAACCTCATGCGTGGGCTCTTTTGTTTGGAACTAGTAATCTGAACGACGAGCGAATATATATATATGACGTTCGCACTTCGGTACTCTCATGGGGGTCTCAGTCATGTAGAAATACTGTAGGCATGCGTGACCCCAGGTTTTCCAGACAACCCCCAAACGAGGATTTCTTCTGAATCCAAAATACACGAGGATCTCGCGTGGTTTTTCCCCCAAATTCACTTTGAAACGGGTATTTCAAAAAGTTTACTCCTAATAGTGGGGGCTGTTAGTGATATTTTGGTGCAGATTCTTCTAAAAGCACCAAATTTGGCCCAGAGGTAGATTATACCATACTATTACGATTTCTGTCGGACGCCAAGAAGGGTGCTCTCTGGGACTGCCATATTGGGCAAATCCAAAATGGCCGCCATCTGAGTTACAGGTCAAGTGTAGTTATGAAAGGAAACGGGCTAGTATGATAAAAGGTTATATATTTATGTGGTTTTCTGGGTCAGAGAATCTGATTATGATGTTCTTTCATCGATTTGAGGTCTCCTTGGGGCGGCCATACTGGTCACAATTATTGGTCAAATCCAAAATAGCCGCCATCTGACAGTTACAGGTCATGTGTAGTTTCGAAAGGAAATGGGCTAGTATGATAAAAGTTTATAGGGGGTTTTCGGGGTCAGAGAATCTGATTATGATGTGCTCGTATCGATTTGAGGTCTCCTTGGGGCTGTCATGCTGGTCATATTGGCCAAATAAAAAATGGCCGCCATCCGAGTTCAAGGTCAAGCATAGTTTCAAAAGGAAACGGACCAGTATGATAAAAGTTGATGAATTCATGGGGTTTCCGGGGTCGGATAATCTGATTATGATGTTCTTTTATCAATAAGCGAGTTCGTAATTGCACACTCCGCATGCGCCAAAATTGGGAACGAACTTTTACAAAGGTCACATGAACATAAAGAGAGCTGAGAGAGTAACTGTAATTTGTTTGTGTGCTGGCCTTTCCTTTGTGAATGATCACATCTCACATATCAGTCACTGCAAATCATTTCTGAATGTTGGAATTGGTTCTTTATAATAAACTTTACTTGGAACAGGTCATCGGTAAAGTATTATCGGCATTATCGTGATCCAAGTCCCCAGGGACTCGGATCCACAGACCCTTTTTACTCTGAAAAAAACATTTCCTAACTTCCAAAATTGTATCCACCAAAGCGCGCGTTTTTATGGATTAAACAGTCTTGTACACGTCATGTGATTCCTGACTGAACTAAAGGTTTATAATTATGATTGCAGCATGAGCTACGTCCAGCATTTTGTGTGCCAATATCTTAAAAAGAGAGTGCAATCGCCGAAATGATTGTAATAGTATGTTAATTGATAACGTAGACATTTTAAGTTTCTCTTCGAATTCTGCGATTTTGTAAAAGCTATGGTCCTTTTGTTTTTAGCGCTCCAAAATAAGCGATAATATGAGTAGTCGTAATAGTAGCGTTTCAAAGTTTCAAAATTCAATCAAAATTGTCTAGGTTAGTGCAAATATCAAAATACTTCTTTGTTATTCAATGCTTATTTTTCAATGATTCTAAATGATTAATTTAATGTAATAGATCATTGAGTTTTAAATGGGGCCAAACTTGACTAGTTACATAACAATGTAAGAGAGATTGTTTTTAAGGATAATACAGTTTAAGCTGTCCGGGTTTTTAAAGATAATGCTTCAAAACAAATCGACCAAGCTGTTTATTTTTTTATTCTTGGTCTGTTTCTACTGTTTATCTATTTTCATTGCCAACCCTCGAAAACGCATTTATTATGCATTTCACAGAGAAAGTTTGCATAGGAGCTTTTATATATAAACAAATTATTTATTGGGCTTTTTTTTATTTCTAATGGATCCGTACAATATGGCACAGCTTTAGGGGCCTGTAAGAGCCCCTACCGGGGATTCCGGGGCGGAGCCCCAGGATGCTCTCGATTTTATTTGACTTTTAAGAGAGGGTGTATCTAAGATATAAAGAGAGGTTATTTCTTAAATGAAGTGAAAGGACTTTTGAAAATAAAATAGCCCGTTCATTTCATTTTAGAAATAAACTCTAATCCATCCCTTGATATTTAAATTGCACTGCTCCTACTGTGTGCTTTTTTTACAATCTCCCTGATCTATAAAGGGTGCTTTCTTTATTTGACCATCAACAGAAGCAAAATGCTAGGCCACGAACTTTTCGAAGCGTGACCAGATTCAAAGTATGCTTAAATGGGGGCATTGGTGTATGTAGAAAATGACCTTTATGTCTAGACGTTGCATAATGCATTTCGTATTGATAAATCTCCAATCTGAGAGTGATTATAGACCTTATTAATATAAATAATATAGATAAAGCTGTTCGGGTATTCGAATACAATGCTTCTAAACAAATCGAACAAGCTGTTTATTTCTGTATCCATGGTCTGTTTCTACTGTTTATCTATTTTCTTTGCCAACCCTCGAAAACGAATTTATTATGCATTTCACAGAGGAAAGTTTGCATATTTATGAAACATTGTATGGGCGCAGGCCAAGATTAACACACTAAAGTGTGAATTTGGCGCATCTTCTCTCATCTTCTTCAACTAGGAAATTATTGACTTCATTGTAGCCTTAGGACAGGATGGTGACATAAAATTGATAAAAGAACATCATAATCAGATTATCCGACCCCGGAAACCCCATGAATTTATCAACTTTTATCATACTGGTCTTTTTTCTTTTGGAACTACGCTTGACCTTTAACTCGGATGGCGGCCATTTTTTATTTGGCCAATATGGCCAGCATGACAGCGCCAAAGAGACCTGTAATTGATACAAGCAACATCATAATCAGATTCTCTGACCCCGAAAACCCCCCTACTATATAAACTGTTATCATTTTAGCCCTTTTCCTTTTGGAACTTCACTTGACCTTTACTCAAAGGTGGCAGCCATTTTAGATTTGACCAATATGGCCAGCATGACAGCCCCAAGTAGACCTCAAATTGGTAAAAGAACAAGATATCCAGATTCTCTAACCCCGAAAACTCCATAAATACATAAACTGTTATCATTTTAGCATTTTTCCTTTTGGAACTACTATTGACCTGTAACTATCAGATGGCGGCCATTTTGGATTTGACCAATATGACCAGTATGGCAGCCCCAAGGAGACCTCAAATCGATGAAAGAACATCATGATCAGTTTCTCTGACCCCGAAAACCCAATAAATATATAAACTTTTATCATACTAGCCCGTTTCCTTTCGTAACTACACTTGACCTGTATCTCAAATGGCGGCTATTTTGTATTTGACCAATATTACCAGTGTGACCCGAGGAGATCTCAAATCGGTGAAAGAACATCATAATCAGATTCTCTGACCCCCCAAAACCCCATAAATATATAAACACTTACTATTATCATACAAGCGGTTTTTCTTTTGGAACTACGCTTGACCTTTAACTCAGATGGCGGCCATTTTGGATTTGCCCAATATGGCATACCCAGAGGGTGCCCTTTTTGGCGTCCGGTAGAAATTGTAAAAGTATGGTATAATCTACATCTGGGCCAAATTTGGTGCTTTTAGAAGAATCTGCACCAAACAACCCCTATTTAGCCCTAACAGCCCCCACTATAAACAAGAAGACCAGATACACTGATCTCCGTAGTTGGCGGAGAACGGTGTGACTGTCTTGTCGTTGGTTTGCGAAACGCGCCCCCGTTTCGAAATTCTGAACCTTCGGAATTATGAACCCTTTTCAGTTTTCGGAGTTACGAACCCGCAATCATTCATTCGAAATTAAGAGCCCAGCTATTAAACAAATCTGAATTATGAACCTTCCCCCAAAACGAACTTTCAAAATGATAACCCTTCGGAAAAAACAAACGATTTGGAATAACGGCAAGTCACCAATTAGCCTCTTGAATTATAATCGTACTATTTGCCATTGTCACCGATTGTTGAGTACTAGCGGAAGGAAATGAATCTTCCTCTGGTCAAATTGGTCGTAAATCAGTGATTCTTTAAAACCTCAGTACGACAATGTATCTCGATGACCTGATTAATAGAAGGGTCAGTCTTCAAAAGGGTTAGTCTGATGAAGTAGGAAGAAAGAGAAAAAAAGTTAGGTCAAAGTTGGTTTTGTTGTTGTTGTTATTCAATTAATATTCAATTATGCGCAGTGGCGTATCCAAACCTAAGGCCTCAGAAGAAGAGGCAAAACTTTTCAAGTTACTGTGATTAATGTACTTTTAGTAAGTATGTCCCTCGTTCGGATTACAGGGGTAGGGTCACTCATAATGGCTTATTTGAGGAAGACAAATTACGACTTTCGAAATCATGTATAGACTTCGTGCATTTCTTGACTTTAATGCAGTGATTCGTAAGCTGCTTCGTTTTCATGGTTGTTACGCTGCATTTCTTTTTCGCGGTCGGAAATCAGCCACGAAGGGCAAATGTCATCTTGCCCCTCTTTAAATACACTAGTGATTATACGTCACTGTGGAAATGTTCATGCATTATGATGCACGAAGAAAAAGTGAAAAAGAATGTGAAAAGCTATAGGTTTATAGCCGTATCCCCCCCCCCCCCCCCCACTTACGAACTACCACAGGCTTCTTCCGGAATATATTGTTTTTCGTTATACTCGATATGTATACTAACGGGTGACCCGGCCCGTGATGTACACTAGGATCAGTGATTATAAACTTCCCCATCAAAGGAAGTTTTGCGTCTTAACTTTATCCGAGCAGGAACAATCGTGGACAATAATGGCATTTCGAGGAAAGAAATATTATGATTACTCCAGCCAAATTCTTGTAATAACACTCTCTTTCTGTCACCTTCCTGCCAAAAATTGGTGTGAATGAGAGGAAAGCCTTGACTAAACGAAGTAAACAATGATGTCGTTAAAACTAATGGTCAAGTTACTGCTATTATCCCCTAGCACCTGCTCTTCCTCTTTCCTTCGTATTTTCCGATGGTTATCAATGCGAGAAAAAAAAGTCTTAGAGGTCTGGAAAAATCCGAATTTGAAACTGCGCCTCAAGTTGATAACTCAGTTTGATAAAACAAATATGTTTCTTGAATCCTTTTAAATGTTAACATTTGCTTTATGTTTCTGGGCTTTATTGTTTGATAGTTGAGTTCTTGTTTCAGACCGCAAATACATTCAAAGTGCATGGTTATTGCTCGTATTCTTATTTATGACATTATCTAGTGCCCTTTTATGATCTAAAATTGCTATGAAGATAATTTTAGACCCCAAAATGTGTGAAATTTAGCCAATACGATCATACCATACCAATTAAGCTATACTTTTAAAAAAAAATCGGTGACCGTTAATTACTTAATGAATTAATAATAACAATACACGGGCCGGCTGGTTGTACGTAGTATAACCAACACGAAAAAGCCAACATCGGCATAGGTTGGAATAAAACGTATAAGGCGCTATTTCGTTTTTTCAACGGCTGGTTCAAATTACATGTATCTAATATTTGTGGTGGTACACAAATATTAGATATTGTTATATTTATGGATATTTCAGCCGACTCTGAACCGATTTTGATCAAAGTAACAAAGATGATTTTGTCATTTAAATTGTATGTTCTTTCAAATTTGACACTCAGTTTTTTCATTATCTCACAAACAAATATTTTGTTTAGCGCCCTCTGCAACAGAACTCAACTATCCCTTTAAGTGATCTTAGTTATCTATGCTTTCACATTGCCTTGTTTCAATCCACAGAAAAACCTTAAATTGTTTTAAACTGCCTTTTAACTTCTTATTAAGTCATCACCAGTAGGTTTATTAGCCTCAATGAATCAGTTAACACTGAGAATTAATTTCGTTTTATTTTGTTTACATTGATTTTAGTCTAGGCAATATCTGCGCTGAAATTTGTATTCTACTTCTACGAACTTATCAGTATTGATAGTATGTTACGTCTTTCCTTGCCATACTAAGAATCGTAATCACAATTGATACTAGGCCGTATTATACAACGTGTATTAAATAAAGTCTATATCGTTTGATATCGTTAAAGATAAACTTGAGTTCTGGTAAACATAAAAAATAAATCTTCACAGAATCCAAGGAAACTTACTCTGAATGTTCCAGAATAACTACCAATAAATGACATTTGCCAAACAATGGTGGTAGAAAATGTATAGTGGCTGAATAATGCGCATAGAAAGGTAAGGAAATCCGGGTGAATAGGCCCGACCACATTAAACACAGGTCACTATGTGCAAATGGGAGTTGTAGTTTTTATCGAAGATGAGGCCCAGTAAGTGTTTGAGCGTTTGTTTTTAATTCACTAGTTCAAACAACAAATCCACTGCACGATTAACAATCCAGAATAAATCATAGTAAATTTCTCTCTCAAAAAAACGATTCCCAAACTTGCGATTGATTGGAGGACTTGCGATTGATTTGGATCAATCGTAACTCTATGTAAGACGGGGCCCAGAAGTATGATACTTGATGAGAAACAGCGAGCAGCTAGAGGGTGCATCATGATGGCCGCGAATTTGTCAAGAATTGTGACTGAAAAGAAACCACAATGCCCCTTCATAATGATGTCTTTGAAATATTATGCATCTTTTGCATGAGGGGAGATAAAAGCAACAACAAAAAACAGATGTACCATTATTTTGATAAAATGTTGCACTGTACATCATTGTAACTTTACATATAAAACTATATATTGGACAGTCAAGCGTTTACTGAACATCTTTGTTTTTAAAAAGTGCATTAATAATATGAATTAATGACATGTACATCATGTTTATACGGAATTATTGCTTCTTCTTTTTTTTAATGGCAATGGTTCGATTATGGAAAGAATCAAATATAAAATGTCATCAAAATGTTAGAAATACGGCTCAGCGATCACTCTCCCATTTTTTGAGCTTACACGTGTAAATTATTTTGCACCAGTGACAGATTGTTGTTGTTTTCATTGAAACCAAATATGACATGACAGTCAGTTCAGACAGTCTAATGGTGATGCAAAATATGCAAATCATAATTCGTGAACATGATCCATGCATCAACAAACGACTTGTCATATTCTTTCACTGTTGCATAATAATTTACACGTGTAAATTATATGCAACAGTGAAAGATTGTTGTTGTTTTCAGTGACACCATGACATGACAGTCATTCTAATGATGATGCAAAATATGCAAATCATTATTCGTGATCACGATCCAAGCATCAACAAACGACTTGTCATATTCTTTCACTGTTGCATAATAATTTACACGTGTAAATTATTATGCAACAGTGAGAGATTGTTGTTGTTGTTTTCAGGGACACCAAATATGACATGACAGTCAGTCTAATGATGATGCCAAATATGCAAATCATAATTCGTGATCACGATCCATGCATCAACAAATGACTTGTCATATTCTTTCACTGTTGCATAATAATTTACACGTGTATGCAACAGTGAAAGATTGTTGTTGTTTTCAGTGACACCAAATATGACATGACAGTCAGTCTAATGATGATGCTAAATATGCAAATCGTAATTCGTGAACACGATCCATGCATCAACAAACGACAAGTGCGTGCGTGCAGGATGTTGTCAAGTGACCTTTTTTCTCTCTCCCTATAGGTCGCGTACTCACTACCATGATATGCCAGCTAGAGCTGGATACGATTTCAAAGCTTAACATGAGTGCGTGTGACATTCCATCATACATAAGTGAGGACAGAGGGGATCTTGCGATGACATTTGGTGAGGACAACTCATCTGGTACTGTGAAACTCATCTGTGAAACCAGAAGCCGACAAGTCTGCAATGAAAGCATGATGCAGTATAGAATCGTGGAAGAGGTTAGATATTCAGCTGAACATGTCATGTAGGTTCGTATACTTATAAGAGAATTGGCCAGTTCTAAAAAAGGAAAATTGTATTATGTTATCTCTCCTTTTCAAACGACCAAGGAGTGACAGTAGTTTCAAAGTGGAAGATTCAACAGTTTTAAACGCTAGATTCAACCTTTATGATAATGAATCCAGTGGTATGGTGGATTGTGGATCACATGGTTCATGGTTCGAGTCCCGCCGCGGCGCTAATCTCCTTTGGCAAGACGTTGATTTGCATTTGCCTCTCTCCACTCAGAAATAATAAATGGGTGGTAAGAATTTACAACTTGGATGCTTCGAGTGCCTTAAGTCATCTGGGCCAAAGCCACGGTATAAGACTTTGTTAGCTGTGCCGATCGGCAGTCGTGTCGAACGAGCGACTGTGCATATTGGCACTTGTGGCAAGTAAAAGGTTGATTACTCTGACCTTGCAGATTAAATAGCGCAGTAGTCACTGACGCCTACTTACGTCAGACCAATGACGCATCATAATTATTGATGGGAAGAATTTGTGTTCATTGTGTGTTGTGTCTTGTTTTGTTTGTTTTTTGTTTTGTTTTGTTTCGTTTTGTTTTAAGATAGAAGTAGTTCCCAAGAAAAACCTATGTTGTATCAAATTATTTCCATCATCAAGACAGCTATCTTGAAGGTTCTGAATTACTAAAACTTGAGACCATCCGGGAACTCCTCCTCCTCCTGGTCCCCCGATAGTGGCTCTAAGGCAGCCCCCTGGACCCCATCCAAGATATACCTTTTTTCTATAATACTGTCTTTAGGAGGGGAAGAGTGTACGTACGTGTGAGTGTGTGCGTGTGTGCGTGTGTGTGTGAGTGTGTGTGTGTGTGTGTGTGTGTGTGTGACACAGAGTTAGAGAGAATGAATTGATTTCCAACAACTTAAAGCAATTAAGGCAGTACAAATTTCAAGGCATAGATTATAGTTTTTATCGCTCAAGACGGCTAACTGTCTTGAGGGTTCTGAATTGCTTAAACTCGATAGTGACGGAGGCTCCGTTTCAGGACTCCCGAAATGGCTTTGCCCTAAAAGGCTCCGTCCCTCCCCTATTTTATTAATTTACTTTTGTTGTTATAAATCCTGGATCCTCGCTGTTATGTGCTACATTATCAACCTTTTACAGTCGCATCTAATCAGTTTATTTCACAAAACAATCGCATAACTAGAACTCAATTCAAATTTCTTATTTAATAGAGCTGAATGCGAATTGTGATATACTGTATAATACCGATTTTGTATCAATAGTAAATACTTTCAGGACGCAGTTAGACCTCCTATCGAGCTCCTTCCTTTACTCATTAAGATCATCCTTTCCCTCGACGGGTCCAATTTACCTTGAATCATCTGAGGTTAATCATCGGAAGAGAAAGTTTGGTAGTGGTCAAGCGATCACATTATGAAAGAAACTGTCCAGAAACCCATGTAGCTCAAAAAGTGAACTTAAAGGAATCGTTTAACAATGTTAAATCTGAGATGCACGGCCCTACGTGTTAGTAGTGTCTGTGATATATATTGTTATATTGAAGCCCTAAAAAAAAATGCGCATCAAAATGATGAAGAAGTGCCTCAAAAAGTAAAAACCTTTGAGTGACCGGTTTAACTATACTCGTTTCGTGTTATGAAAACCGTTTGTCAAACGCACAATTTGATTACGATTTTCAATCATAAATATCTTGATAATTAGACAGGGGATCTGTTTAGAAAATTCATGGGTTTTCTGACTGACCTAAAGGTTTATAATTATCATTGCAGCATGAACTAAATCATGGATTTTTTTAAAGGATCTAAGACAAAGTTACAGGATCCCTTTAAACATCTCACCGAGTTGAAACTTTTGCAGTGATAGTACACGAGGATCGAGCGAGAAAACCGACGCAGCTGACCCGACACAGCAACAGAATATCTAGATCTATGTGTATCTTTCTTGCTCCCTCGACGAGACGTCTCCGCAAAATAACCCCCTTTTTCTCTCTTACTCCCACCCCTTTCCTCTCAGGCTCTTATCCGACCCTTATCTATTTCTCCTCTCTCTCTCTCTCTCCTCTCTTTCACCCCTCCCCCCCCCCCCGTTTCTTTTCTTTAATTTCCCCTTCTTCTTTTTTCCTTTTCTTTCTTTTCTTTTCTTTTCTTTTCTTTCTTTTGCTATTCTTGTATTTCTTTTCTTACCCTTTCACTACCACCTTCCCTACCCTTTGTTCATCTTTCCCGACGGCAGCGCAATTTTACCGGCAATATAATGATAGCAGGCAAAAAAAAAGAGAGAAGGAAGGAAAGGGAAAGACAAAAGGAAAAGAGGAGATAAAGGGAAGGAAAAAAGAGGATGAAGAAAAGAAAAGAAGGGGGATATCAGTTGTAATTTTCCCGCCAACAAGTTGCCCCTGCCTCCCCTCCCCCCCCCCCCTCCCACAACGCCCAAAAAAGGGAGAGGAAGGGAAAGGAAAAGAGGAGAGCTAAAAGGGAACAAAAATAGGAAGAAGAAAAGAAGGGGATCAGTTGCGATATTTCCCGCCAACAAGGTGTAAATCGGGGGGGGTGGGGCACTGGCGTACTGATGGGGGGAGGGGGCTTGGGAGGAATGGGGGGGGGGGGGTGACAGATATAATTCAAAGTGGTTTATTTCTAATTCGATACCGGTGATTTACAAATGTTGGTGCAATGACATAATTTTCCAAATTTTTAGTCAATCTTTAGTAAATTATACTTTTTTATGCGTTTATGGAAAATGGCAAATTCCTAAAGAAAGAAAGAAAGGATAGTAACCTGCCTTTTTCACAAAATAATGAGGTGTCAAAATTTAATCATCTGACCGTGAATAAATGCATGAAAACCCCTGAGCTTCCGGGGGCTCTGCCCCCTGGATTTCACCTAGGGCCCTAAGGCGGGCACCTGGATGCTCATCTGACGGTCATTCAATGCTTAAAACCCCTGAGCTTCTGGGGTCTCCGCCCCCTGGACCTCGCGCCAATTGGTGTCCTGCCAGTGTCACAAATAAGGTATCAAAATATGTTCATCTGACCGTAATTAAATGCCTAAAACCCCTAAGCTTCCGGGGCTCTGCCACCTCGAACCCGCCAGGGGCCCTAAGGCGGCCCCTGCATGATTGTCTGACCGTTATAAAATGTATAAAACCCCTGAGCTTCTGTGGGCTCCGCCCCTTGGACCCCACACCAAGTTTGCGTCCTGCCAGTGTCACAAATAAGGTATAAAATATGCTCATCTGACCGTAATTTTGCTCAAAACCCCTAAGCTTCCGGGGGCTTCGCCCACTGGAACCCCACGCAAATTCGTGACCTGCCAGTGTCACAAATAAGGTATCAAAATATGCTCATCTGACGGTAATTTAATGTATAATACCCCTAAGCTTCTGGGGGCTCCGCCCCCTGGACGCCACACCATTTTGTGTCCTGCCAGTGTCACAAATAAGGCATACAAATATGCTCACCTGACCGTAATTTAATGTATAAAACACCTAAGCTTCCGGGGGCTCCGCCCCCTGGACCCCACGATAATTCATGACCTGCCAGTGTCACAAATAAAGTATCAACATATGCTCACCTGACCGTTAGTAAATGCCTATACCCCCTGAACTTCTGGGGCCCCACCCCTTGATCCCCGGCGGGGCTTCGTCCCTAGACCCCACGCCAATTTACGCTACGCTCTACCTGATCGTAAATACCACCCCACCCCCACCCCCACCCCCACATACTTAGAGAAACGTTCAGCGGGGCCTGCATGTAAGAATGGGGTGATGCGGATTTTTGTTTTGTTTACCCCCCCCCCCCCCCCAAAAAAAAAAAAAAAAAAAAAACACACACACACACACACACACACCCACACACACACACAAAAACGTTTTCGCTCATTTCGCCACTGCCGGTGTCACCATTACGTACCAATATTTTGCTCGCATAATTTCAAATTTGGACCCCCCTAAGAAATCCTGGATCCGCGCCTGAATGAAAGGTGGGGGTTTCGCACCCCCCCCCCCCCCGCGCGCTAGCGATGCCCCCGTACCTAGGTAGAGCGTGACAAATGTAGATTAATGTATTTCCAAAGGACATTAGTGCTGCGGCAAGGATTCGAATTCAATGGTTCATAGTCCGGAGACTTATCCACTAGAACTCAACACCTCTACGACATGGTGGTTGGGTGGTTATTTTACCTGACTTCTAAGAAAGCATGAATGCGTGTTAGTATTAAAGCAAACATGGCATATGGAATGACCAAAATGAACATAAAGTTGACTAAATATTGCCGTAAATCACATGCACTGCACACGGAAATGGTAGTTACAGGCCTAAAGGGTGTTATGAATGTTCATTCCTAAATTGTTCAGCTATATGTTTAATAATCTTACGAATATGACGGCATTGATAATAATAATAACTAGTATTTAGTACGCTCTCCATATTATCACAGCGTTACACAAAATAATCATAGATAAAATACAACTAAATTTCACCAGAAAAGGTACATGCACAATATTGGAAAGGGATAGGGAAAAGGACAGGGCTTGTGTTAAATATTCAGAGAGAGGTATGCTATCAAGAGTCAGTTTCAATTGGTCTGTGGAATCCGCTGCATTAATAAAAGAGCCGGGGATATTGTTCCATTCTTTGGATCATGCAATGTGCGATCGAGCGAAGAATAATAATAGCTAGTATTTAGTACGCTCTCCATATTATCACAGCGTTAAACAAAATAATCATAGATAACATACAACTAAATTTCATCAGAAAAGGTACATGCACAATAGTTGAAAGGGATAGGGAAAAGGACAGTGCTATTGTTAACTATTCAGAGAGAGGTATGCTATCAAGAGTAAATTTCAATTGGTCTGTGGAATCCGCTGCTTTAATAAAAGAGCCGGGGGTATTGTTCCATTTTTTGGATGCAGTGAATGTGCGATCGAGCGAAGAATAATACTAACTAGTATTTAGTACGCTCTCCATCATTATATCCCAGCGTTCCAACAGCTGTGCTGTACTTTTAGGCTCTATAGTTTTGCACTGACCACGTTGTAATTTCATCTATAAATCATCGGTTTTTAATAATGTAGATTATCTGTGTGAGTATTATTGGAAACAGATTTTCTTTCTTGCGCGTGGATGTGTGTGTGCGTGTGTGTGTGTGTTGGTGTATTAGCGTCTTGTTGGTATGCATTACATAATTGCTGTCTTTACCTGGGCCTTGATTCATGAAACAATATCAATGACAAGTTTCAATAACTGATATTTGTAAAGCGCTTAGAGACGATATACAGTATGTATATAAATCCAAATTGTTATTATTATCATATTAATAGGTACTGAAATCGTTGTATTCGATTTGCTGAAAGCATATGTGTTATAGACGTGTGGTAGTTGATTCTAGTGATGAGTTCAAGATACAGGGCCCAATATAATACACGGGGTGTGGTTATCCGACGTCAAAGGTATATAGGTCACTACAGAATATGGAAAAGAAAATCACACCATTTGAATATCTGGTCTACAAAAGAATGATTAGAATATCATAGAAAGATATGAAAACTAACAGGAAAATACTGCATATTGCAGGACTTTAATAAACAAGTTATCCTGATATGAATGGTTATGAAAAAGAAAGGCAAAATATTTTGGACATTAAAATACGTCATAGTCTCTTAAAAGATTTCTTAGATGGAAAATTAGAAGGTCCCAGACCAAAAGGGACACCGGGAACTAAATTGTAATGAGCCTGTGAGGTATTGATACATATGGAGTGGAAGGAGACTGCAAGAGTGCACTAGGGCGGCAGAAAAGAGAGATTTTTGAAGAAAAAAAATGTTGCAACCGGCCTCCGAGCTGGGAGAAGCTACCTTTATAAATAGAGTAAGGGTTGCAGTGATACCGAGAGGTTGTCTAATCATACAACTGTTTGCTAAAGCAGATTTGAGTGTGATCAAATCATTTGAATCTATATTAGGCAACGTAATCATTTAGAAAACCAATAAATAAATTGATGATATAAATTTGGAGGCCAAGGTTGTGAAACACCGATATATATTTGGCTTCTTTGAACTCATGATATTAAAGAAAAAAAGGTATGTTGCAGGATATCATGCTTGGGTGAGAGGAGAAGAGGACGGCCTTATAAGTGCGACCAAAGTAACAGACAAATCGTTGAGAGAGATACAGACATTTAAAAATGGAGTTATAAAAATATCTTGAATATCATAGAAAGGGGGTACGTCGAGCAGTGTTCCGGATTTAGGGGGTCTCCAAGGCAGGAAAAGCCCGCGAAAGTGGGGTTCAGAAATGTTGGCAGTCCTGAGATAGGGGTTTGTCCATGGGGTCACCAGGAGTAGGGGACGTCTCAATATCACATAACAACAACATGAGTTGATGATATTCTTCTTTCTTTCATTTTTTATCTCTACTGTCCAGATAGCACTCCCGATGTCAAAGGCAGTACTGGAACAGGAACAAGTGTATGGGTTCAGTTTATGCCATTTCATGACAGCCAACAAAATAATCAATCCGTAAAGCGCCCGTCGACCACCTTCTACTCATCTACTCTCAACGTTACTTTTTTACGTAATTTTGAACTGTATACGAAATACGCGCTGTCTGTATCACTTAAAAAGTAGCTAACTTTATGTAACAAACTGGTCGATAAAGCTTTCTTCGCCTTCGTAAAATTGATAGAACAGTTACTTGCCAACCCAACTGGATATTTCTCATAAGTGTGGATCATCTAAAGTGACATGAAGGCATTTTCGTTGATGTTTTCTCGTTGCCTTCTTTGAAATGATTAGTTGTGATTTCAGTCCCTAATAAACCACTCACACTCGAGATACAAGTATACAAGAGAAAGGGAGAGGTGCCTGGGAACTGACCAATTCTTTTGAAATCTAAGTGAAGATTCTGAAGAAGAAAAATATATTTTGGGGTCTTCTATACAAAACTCATAATAAATAGAAAACCTGTTAAAACTCGCTAATCATGACTTGTGTTGGGAAACGTGTGGTTGCGATCGCTAGACGAAGCGGAGATCGTACGAAGCAGGACGATGTCGATCTCAAAGACAGTGCCGCCAAAGCGAAGGTCACCTGCAAGGCATTGTGGGAAGATCCGATGTATTTCCGATGGGTCACTACATTCATCTGGGCTCTAGTCGGCGCTTTCAACTTTGGTATTATCGGGGATTTTACCTTGTTCTTCATCTACCTCGAAGAGGATCTCAAATCTTCAGTACTGGAATTAAGTAAGGACAATTGTTAGAATTAGTTTTGAATAATCAGTCTTTTCAATTGTTCATAATTTGTCTTGATAATGATAGCTTTGATTGTCATTTCTATTATTAATTTCTATCAGTATCAGGAAAAACGATGTGATCTGCAGTGATCATTTTACAGTTGTCAGCAGGGAAACGTACGTACGCCATAGTATAGCGGTCGAATCCATGCGATACGTCACAGAACGGGTCGTGCGCAAAAAGACGAAGGATTCTGAAGAAGAGTTACGTCCTTCCTATCGTCAAATGAACGATGTTTTATATTTTTCAAAGAATGTTTTAAATAGCCTACAAACTAATATTAACATGTAGTTTGAGGTCGATTCCCCTTTAATGATCTTATTTCAAAATACCATGAGATCAAATTAAGACCGTGAGTTCAAGATAGAAAGAAGACCGTTTTAAGACATTTCGCTGGAATTTTAGACATTGGCAAGATCATCAAATTTTTAAGCCATTTTGTCCGGCCTGTTCGTAGTCATATTTCGCTTACATCACATTCGGTGGAAAAACATTAATACACTGTAGGTATACAAGGCTGCACACAGCAAACCCGTAGTCCCGTCAAGAGATACCACCTAGTCTCTAGAAGAGTCTTGGGGTGGGGAAATGAAGATAATAACTTTACCATATGGGAGAATGGGTGGAAAATGCAGAGCAAATTACCTGGGCCTTGTGGTCATAAAAAACTGAAGGCTTATCCTGGTGAATTACAACCCCTGTGTTGGGGTAAACGCCCGAATTATATGTGTCGAATTCCCTATGACAGCCTGTATTATAAATCTTGTCGTTTTCGCTTATTGCCAGATTGGCTAGGTACCCTTCCATGGATCCTCTTCACCGTGTTTGCACCCCTCACCACACCCCTCGTCAAAGTCCTTGGTTACCGATCGACGCTCGTAGGATCCAACCTCGCTTGCGCCCTGGGGCTATTTGCTACCAGCTTCCCGCACCAGATTTGGCCTATGTATATCACGTATAGTGTGGTGTTCGGTGGAGGCGCGGTTATCTATTACGTAGCTGGATGCTTCTATGTCACGGGTTATTTCGACCAGAAGTCCTGTACTGGACCGGTGTCTTCTATGGGATTCTTTTTCGAGCTAGGTAAGATTTTTAAAAAGGGCGCCAGAAACCAGGCGAGGATCCACGGGCCGATTCTACAGCCCCCCCCCTAGCCCCCCAAAACGGTGAAAATATAGGATAATAACGTAAATCTTACCTTTTTTAAACAAAAAACAAAAGCGACCCCCCCCCCTGATCATCCGCCCTGACCCCCCTCCCCCAAAAATGTTAAAAAAATGATTACAAAAAAATATATATATTTTTTCAAAATTTTGCCCCCCCCCCCCCCAAAAAAAAAAAAAAAAAAAATAATAATAAAAAAATAAAAACAATTAGTGGTCCTCCTCTCCAGCATCCTCCTCCCCCACCCCCGCTAATTCACCGGCCGGCTGAGTTGGCGCAAAAAAAAATCTCAAGATTTGGGCCCCCCCCCCCCCCCCCCCCCCCCCCCCCCCTCTTGCTGCCGGCTGGACCCGCCCCTGCCAGAAACCGTTAATTACGGTATGGCTTCGATCAGATTTTAAGATTATGATGAGTACCCGGTTGCTCTTGATTTTATTTCTTGAATGTTTTTGCGATAATATTATAAAAGTATACATACAAAAAAAAATACATAAACGTAAATTATCCACTCGATAACGATTTTTTAACAGCTGTATTAGTGTTCAGTCCTGTGATTCAGGTCACGGCCGATGCTTGGGGATGGCGTTGGTCGCTTCGCCTCCTCTCTGCATGTACCTTCGTCGTGTCCGGACTACTCATCATATTCATCAGGTAAATTTACATTCTCGCCACATTCTTTTCTTTCGATACTTTTACTTTACTTCATTATTCATTAATCATAATTGAAAATTTGTGTTGTTTATACATGCGCGATACAAATTAATACAGACGTTCCAGATGGATAAGATACGATATAATGTAACAAATGCATGTCGCCAACAAGCTAGGGTATGGGTAGCCTCTTGTCGATGGCCCTCGCTTTGTTGGAGTCCGTAAATTCTGACGAGCGTAGCGAGTCAGAAAAACGATGGCCCTCGCTTTGTTGGAGTCCGTAAATTCTGACGAGCGTAGCGAGTCAGAAAAACCGAGCGCGGTATGGGATGGTTCATGTACACAGTGGAGTAGCGCGAGTCGATCCACACATTGAGGGGGAACTGTAAAATGGGGAAATGGGGGGGGGGGGGGGGGGGGGTACCAGTCTTACTTGGGAAATGAAATGCAAATTTTTAAGGCAATTGATTAGGGGGTGCTGAACATGTTCCATGCGTCTACTTTTCAGGTTCTACCCCCCCCCCCCCTCTTTCCCTTTCTTTTTTCGATTTTCTTTCCTTTTTCTTTTCCTTTTTTCATCACTGGAATGGAGGGAAGAGTTCGTGTCCCCGGTGTCTACGCTACTGCCTGTACAATATCTAAAGATCCTAATTGACTGGATAATTGTCTCCTTTTAGGACAAATGACGTGTAGTAGAACCTGTCTATGAAGACTTCCTCTCAAAAATGACCGCTATCTTTACATTTCCCGATCGACCTTGGATATTGTATTGTATTGTATTTATTTTCCGTCAATTAAAAACACACTTATGAAAGGAAAACGGAGGGGTGGCCCTTCAGCGTAAGCCTACTCAGCGTTGTTAGCATAACAATGCTCTTTTACAGAGGGGTCCCTTAGGTGTAGATAGGTGTATAACCGGAATTCAACCTAATCATGGTATCATCAATTCTATAATATGCTTTTTCCAGAAAACCGCCAGTAGATCTTTCTGGGCGAATTGTCAGTCCCATCTCCGACGATGACAATCAAAGAGAAAAGTCGAGTAACGACCACGAATCATACTTGGAGTTGGCGACTACGAAGGCTGAAACCAGCGAAGTCGTGACGACATCGCGAGGGAGGTACATCAAGATAATGTCTATGCCATCCTTCTGGATCTTGGAGTTAACCGTAATCTTGTCTTTCACATCGTTGTCTTTCAGCCTCATTAATCTCGTAAGTAGCATAAGACTCCTCCATAAGACTCGAATCGAGATTTAACGGGATATTCTATAAGTATATGCTTGTGTAGCCGCGTAGCAACAGAATTACGGGGGCACGCCCCCCCCCCCCCATCAAATGGGAAAAAGAAGGGGCAACATGAAAAGAAAATGATACGACCCCAACCACATCCTCCCCTAAATACTGAATGGCAGTTTTGTTTGCTCTCGCATTTCATCTAGCTAGTAAATCCAGCGCCCCATGACACCAGTGCCCCTCGATAGAAAGGCCCATGTTACGCCCCTGAGCTTGCATACAGTGTCGATTTGGAACGATTATCATGGTCATGATGGTTTTTTTTTTTATCCTAAAGGTGTCGTCGTCTAGTGTATACGTCGCTGGATTATGAATCACAATGTTCTCGGTTCGAGTTCCGTAGTGGCACTAATGTACTTTGGCAACATACTATTCTACATTTGCCACTCTCCACCAATGTGTAGGAAATGGGCACCCGAGGATCTCTGATATGATCCCTGAAATAGAATATAAAGAAAGGTGCAAAGACGTTCAGGAAATCAACGAGGACATTTTCAATACCATAGTTTATGTTGTCATGTTATATCATAGTATCATGTTTGGATTTAGTAATAAATCACAGTCATGTTTGCATAATTACCATACAGGTGACGCCCAAGTGTGCATTGAAATTCTCTACTGTTGATGTTTTTTTTTGTTAGTTTCAGTCTCTCTGATCGTGTTTAAAATAACGTATAGTATTATAAAAGCATGTGTTGTTCCACTTTTCCCGCTTTCTGTCTTTCTGTTCGGAATATAGGGCAGCTACCTCACATCTGTTGGCGTCTCTACTAGAGTGACGGCGATTTTACACTCATTTTTGGCTGGAGGAGGGGTGGTTGGCCGCGCACTTGTGATGTTCTTTTCGCACAAGCTTCCCGTCCCCATTTCAAGCATCTTTCCTGTAATCTGTATTTCGAATTGTTTTCTAACTATTCTCATCTTAATCACGTCTAGTGTTCCAGTGCTCTACATTTATTCTACAAGTGAGTCCCTCGGGAGTTAAACAATGTATTCATATATTCGTTTGTTTTACTGTCATTTAATTCTCTGTGAGTAAATCAGGGGCACGTGACCACTCTACCCCCCCCCCCCTGATAAAAAGCGGAAGGGGGGGGGGGGGGGGGCTAACACGACATATTTCCTGGTGACATTCAAATTATCACCCCCCCCCCCCCCCCGCTCAGTGTTATTTAGGGTACGCGTATTAAAGCATGATCCCTCCCTTTGAAAGCACCCCCTTTCTCCCCTTATCGAAGGGCATTGACTCTCACACGACAGGTCCTGGGTTCGATCCGTGCTAGATGGACAAAGTAATAATTAACTCACATTTACCCTTCTCTTGTCGTGTATATTAGGTACCTGACAGTCGTTGTGGAGGTAATTCCTGAAAAGCTCTCATCAGGAAGAGCAGTATTGGGAGTGATGAGGCTACCTCGGGAAAAATAAAATATTTTATCTACTGAATTCCACAATCTGAAATAATCCCCCAAATGTCAACCTAAGGCTCCGTCCAGTAACCTGTGCATAACTGGACTCTCATACGAGAAGTCTCAGGTTCGATCCTCGATCACTGGATAATAAAGTATTGGAAATAATGATTGCAGGGCCATCGGTGAAAGCTGGATGACATTGTGTATTGATGCGATAATCCTACATGAAATATATCAATTTTTTGTTATCAATTATTAATGATCGTCTCCAAACTTTCTATAGCTGTTGGTTTTCTACGGGCTCTCTACCTATCCATGGCGACCGGACTGGCGGTTGAGCTCTTTGGTATAGAGAACGCTGCTCCAGCATACGTGGGAATCTTCTTTGCTTATGGTATCGCAGGTGTCCTGGCTGCCGTCCTACCAGGTTAGATATATATTTCACTTTACCGAGAAACTCTTTTCTCCCACTACACCCTTCAGAAAATGGTTTTATAGGGTTCTTGACGCAATCGGCCAACTCAACCTAATAAGATAAATGGCAACTGGCCCACAGACCATAATTCCATGGCCCTGAAGCTAAAATATTGAGTGGCCTTAGAAGAACTTACCCGAACCCCTCATTGGTCAGTCAATCCCATCTCTTATTTTAAAGATTGAACTCAATTTTAAAGTTTGCATTCGCTTGAATCGCAGTTGTTTTCAGCTTGAAGATTAAAATTTCTCGATCTTTGTTTTTCTGATTCGACTTTTATATTGTGTTTGCTGATTTCTTCTCTTTTATCTATGAATTTCTATTTTTTATTCTGTTTTTTTAATGTAATTGGATCCATACAAGTAGATACAACAACAAAAGATTTCGCTTATCATTTCATCCCACAAAAGAAAATAAAGAACTAATGATAAAAAGTATTTTCATAACTGCTAAAATGGCAATATACATTTCTTCTGTAAACCTGTATAGGTATCACGCACCAGCTAACGGGATCATACACTGTCACCGTGATTATTTGTGCAGTTTTCTGGGGTATTTCTTTCGTTCTCTTTGCCGTGGTTTACCTCCTGTTTCGCCGCAGACAGCAGCGATCTTCAAAAGATGATTGTAAGAACACGGTCCCGCGCAGTACGAAGACATCGACGAATTTAGAAGACAGTGAACAGCCGTTTTTATTAGAGATTGGTTCTGTCATACAGTAAGATTAAAAGTGTAATGATAACGTTTTATATCATTTAATGATCTTTTGATGAAAGAAAAGTTATATATATATATATATATATAAACAATGGAGGAATTTCAATAAGGATAATATGGTACAGCTTGTGTGGTTTATAATACTTACTACCTCACTGAAATTACCTCTCTCTCTCCCCCCCCCCCCCTCTCTCTCTCTCTCTCTCTCTCTCTCTCTCTCCCTCTCTTCATCTCTCTCCCTATAGAGATTACTCCTGATATTAAGAAGAGATGGATATGTATGTAATAATGGTTTGTAAATGTATTTGGGGTATTTTTATTTAAGAAAATAGTTATTTAAATAAATATTTGTTAGGTTACTCTTTATAGGTCAATTCCCGGCCAGAACATACTCGGCAACTTTATGCCTGGAGGAGTAGGCTATTTGTTTAGTTTAAGTTGATAGGCATGATTATGCCTATACCAGGATTTCAGATTTCTCTCTCTCTCTCTCTCTCTCTCTCTCTCTCTCTCTCTCTCCTCTCTCTCTCTCTCTCTTTCTCCCCTATCTATATCTGTGCCTTTCTTGCTCTCTCATTCTCACTTCCACTCTCTTTTTGACTACTACTCTATTTGCTCTCTTTCTTTCTTTATTTCTCTCATATAATTATACAAATACATGTAATTTAAATAGGATTATTCTGGAGTTTGTTACAAGTATGATATTGTTATTTGTTAAGAAGTATAAATAATTTCATTTTAAAACCTGATGTTATAATGTTTTCTTTTCCGTCATTGTTATTGTGCATGAGATGCATCCGGTGCAATTTAAATCA